>OZ026622.1:27296271-27308771 GCA_964020975.1 Hermodice carunculata | reverse complement strand
TTCGTCCCAAGCTTTGTATTCTGATCACAACAACTGACTGTGCTTTCTGGATTATTTTTATTTTATTTCATTTCATTTTATTTTGTTCTATTCTATTCTTTTCTATTCTATTTTACCGTATCTTATTTCACTTAGCTTTGTTATGGTAGATATTCATGGCTGGCACAAAGTTCTGCTCGCTGATGTTTGAACTCAAAGATGCTAATGCTTTCTTATAGTTTACGCACTAAGCCCACCAAAATTGGAGAGACAAGAACCTATTTTGCCTTATGCCTCAAATTTTGTTACTTTTTTGTTTTGGGTGCTTATACGGAGATGTCGCTTAGTGTAATAACCATGCCAAATGTCTCATGATTGTACTTGGAACCCTGCTGTTGCTATCGATAAAAACCAAGATCATCTGCACAGATGGGGTAATTAACAGACTTTTTCTCTAGCATGGAACACCATCATTTATGAGGGATGTCATGGACAAAGAGATTATAAAATGGAGTGATTATGACATCTCCCCACTTCACTCCTACATTCGTGGTGAACATGCTTGTTCTCTTGCTGCCTATTTTGACGTAACTTTTAACATTATCATACATATTTTTGAACAGTTCGTACAAACTTTCCTTAAGTTCCCATTGACTTGTAATTTGTCTAACATACCGACTCGCCGAACTTTATCAAAGACTTTGTGAAAGCCAGCAAAGTATGGAAATCATTTACAGTTTTCCTCATTTTTAGAAACATTTTTCAAATAGAATTCTGAGTACAGAAATATCAGTTGTGCGAGTCCTCTGAGTGGTTAAAATCTGGCTTATCCTATACTGGTATCGTAATGACAAATGAGTCCAAGATGACGCTTTTTTTTCTTATCAATAGCAGTACTATTATAGTGAATATACACATCCTTCACATTTTTCCATTGCTCATTTCGCCGTGAAAAAAAAGAATAAACTATCACTTGCCATTGTCATTTTGGCGAGCCATTGATTGTATATTTTGTTGTGTTGTTTAAAGAAATAATATCCAAATATTTCTGACTAAGCGTCAGATTTGTGCATTCTGTCAACATTTTTAAAACAAAAATATAAAGTGCAGGTAAAATTGCCGACATTTTATCCAGAACGAACTATTCTAATATGCATTTTGGTGCCAAAGTATGACTAAGTATACAGGATAATTCACAAATAAAAATGAAACAAATGTGCGATCTGAATGACAAATTAAGGGATGCCTTGCATAATCAAGCAAAATATTAAGCTCCAAAGTTCACAGTAAAATGCAGTTGTCTGATACCACAAAAGAATCAATACATTGCTATTAATTTTTGTAAAGTGCCAACATTGAATATCTGATGGTTGCACAGAACGCGTCACATAATTTTACTTGATTTGCACATATTTCAGTCAGCAGTAACACACATAAAATTATTGTCTGGGTCAGCACGAGCCATAATCAACAATGAGATAAGTGATCCTGGTCCAGTTATTTCTCAATCTTTGGTTTTATCTGACAGATGGCAGCACCTGAATGGAGCGGACCAAGTACATGATTGTTCCATAGATCGTGCCTCAACGATCTATGATTGTACATTGTGCAGTTGGTCTTCGTGTCCAGAGACGAGGACAATAATGATCGACCCAAAAGTTAACCTTTTACACAGTAGCTACTGTTGTCAATGACTGGGAGACACCTCAGACAAGAGTGGGTTCTTGTGTCAAAGGGAATAGAAAAAACTACCATGAACGAAACGCAGCTGGTTTGTTGTTCATCCTGACCCAAGAACCAACGACGAGCGGTGCACGGGGGTGGGCGGGTAGGTTGAGGGAAGCATTTTGCATATCATGAAGAAAAAAAATAACTTTCGCAGTTCACGATGAGAGGGTATATGATTCATAAATCTTTCAATCACGGGCAAAAACCTTGATTTCATAGTTCACAATCTTTGGAATATTGAATTACTTTTCATTAGTAAATAGGCCTTTAACGGTTCACGATTTTTCTGCTTTTAGTTCACAGTTCACGAAAAATTTTAAAAGCCCTACTCACGAATCATGCAAAAGGCCTTGTTCCCGATCACCTTCGGCGACTACGAGTAGTACATCTTTCAGTCGTGCTGTTTGCATGTGATTCAAGCAGAATAGCATCGTTCTTACTTTGAACTTCATGTTTTTCAGCACTATTAATCTTGCGAACCAAATTTGTCTTTAATCGATGCAATCCTACCGCAGTAGCTTCCTTTCGGGACACAAATAGAGAAAAAGAAAATAGTATAAATTTATTATAGTTGCCGTGTTTCTCACAATGATTCGCATCAACCAGAACTAATGGGGCATAAATATAAGAATTATTGACAAGTATGTATCCCACGAAAATTGAAAAATAAAAATACCAATTACAAAGTTGGAAAACCGCGTATTAACTTTCAAGAACCTGGCGGGGATCTTTTTGTTTGGTTTGCTTATTGGATGGTAAACCAACTTTACCATCAAATAAGCACACCAAACAGAAGAAAAAAAAAAGGGGGGGGGGGGGGACTCAATACATTTCCACGAGCAATTTTTTTTTTTCAGTTGAGCCTAGACAACGGAATTGGGCTCGGAGTGAAACCTTACAGATTAGTAGAAGATCCTCCTATCTCCGTGCAGTATCTTTGTGAAATTACTCGTCATCCCGGCTTAATTATTTCTGTGTTTATCACGGTTGTGTTGTTCCCGTCATTATTATGATAATTCATTGGTTGAAAACAAACCCTTTGCAGCGAAACACCAAAGTTCGGAGGTTGTGCAGGGTGCATCAGACTAAAATGTACAATAAACATAAAATTGGTACAAGTATGTACAATAACTCTCAAGCATAGACCAGCAGCTCATATCAGTAAAAGTGGCAGTACAATAAGCATAAGTTTTCAGGGTCTACCTTAGCTGGTTCTCAATGAACTGGCGCTTCGCATTCCACGCTTACGTTTAAAAGTTGTTTGAGATCCAGTCAAACAGGTCTCATGCCAAGTTGCTATGATCATGCATCTTCTCTGACCATCCCACCCCCCCCCCCCAAAAAAAGAAAGAAATCGTTTACTTAAAACGTGAGAGCTACAAAAGTAATGTCACACAGCTTTGATAAATCTATAAGGCGAGCTTCATGAAAGGCTTAGCCCCTCATTTTGACTTAAACGCCATGTCAAAACAATTTATAAAATGATGAGAAATTATCAAAACGAGACCACCCGGACCGCCTACCTGTATCACAC
Organism: Hermodice carunculata; assembly: GCA_964020975.1. Classification (NCBI taxonomy): domain Eukaryota; kingdom Metazoa; phylum Annelida; class Polychaeta; order Eunicida; family Amphinomidae; genus Hermodice; species Hermodice carunculata. Next base: position 27,305,530 of record OZ026622.1, on the reverse strand, counting down.
ATGTGGGCTACAGTAAAAAGGATGTTTGTGGTACATGACATACCATTTTGTGAAGAAAAAAATAAAAAACTCATACGAAGTCGATCAAGAATAAGCTGGATCGGGAGCCATCCAAGTTCACCGAAAGTCGCTGACAAGGCTGACGCTCTTAACTGGCCTAGCTATAATATAGGCTATTGACTTAATTTAAGAAATGATAAACTTACTTTGGAGTCATTTAGTCAAACCAAACGTTCATTGGATATAAAGGATAAAACCACACTTTCCCAGATACTGGTCACAAAACTTACTCTAGAGATATCAGGTGACGACAGTGTACTACACAAATATTTTCTTAGGCGCTACGGTTTATCCTTTAGGCGCACTTTCATATGGCATGCGTCTCCTATATTTTAAGAAAATATAATTCCGAAGTGCGTATAGGTAGTACATTCAGAAATGAGCATATTCTCGAACCAACAGCGTTAGTTATGATTTATACGGTTACCAGCTGTCATCATCTTTAATTTTTCATCTTGAGAAGAGATTTTTTTTTGTTTTTTGCAAAAGCCTCAGAGCTCTACGTTGAGCATTTTTTCCAGACAAGACAAGCTTCGCTGTCAGGTAATAAACACACATGACCGTCATAAAGTAAACATGGAGTTTTTTCAGAACCAAAAGGGATACCCAGCTTGCGGCTATACATTTCTGCTTAGTCTGATATAACCATGAGAATGAAGTGAGGGTTAACACACAACCCTCTTTCACACCTTGTTTTACATACAACCAAGAAGTTTCGAAAGGTCAAAATTTAACCATATCGTCTACTTTATTGTAAAGCCCTTTACTGACGCGGCCAGCCCTCATCCCTTTTTTCATGGCTGGACAAATAATCTATTTCTATTAACAATGTCGAATGCTCTGGGAATGTCTATGGACGCTAACCATGTTTATTTTTTTAATTTTCCTCAAAGAAGAGAGTCCTTCAAGAGTGATATATTGGACCTCAGCAGCGAAAGTTTCGGTGTGATCCAAGGAGTTCTCCAAAAACATGATATTTCCGAGATATGCACATTGTCTTTCAGTGAGAAACGTCGTGAGCACTTTATAGACATTAGATCTAATAGTTATACAGCGGAAGTCACCTAGGCATCCATGGCTTCCTACATTGTGCAATGGTTTGATAATACCATAATACCACTGGTGGGGAGAATTTTTAATCAACTGCCAAAATGTAACGGAAATTCCAATGAGATTATCAATGAACAACCACCATGCGTGAAGAAGTTATTTGGGATATTGTCTGCCCAACAAGCTTTGCCATTTTTAGTCTGTTAATTGCGAGCTGTACATTACCGAAATCAACAATTATATCTGTTAGGCCCTGAAATTCTCCCGAACCTTCATGTATGTTTAGCTACACTTAAATTCAAATTGCGCATTCAAATTCATTGGTGAAGGGCTTTCATCAAGGTATCATCAGGCGTGCGCTTAGATCAGTAAATTTTAGCGTAATTTGACTAACAGATCCTGCTGCACTGCCCTCAAGCTTATCGTTATTCCGAGTATGGAGCTGCAGGCATTGTTTATCCGGCAATTAAAAAGCCACCGGCCAAAACTATTGTCAATGCAATGTGGAAAGGTATCAACTGCATTTTGGCAAGTCACAAACACCAGGAGGGCGAAAATCGGTAGAAAGCGTTTTCTCTGGCATTTCTCCAAAAATTGTGGAGAAACACCCAGGGGATCCTCTTCGAATCTGTGAAATGCCGACATAGGTGTGGAGAGATGGGCACCTGGGAATTCTCGACGAAAATGCCAAGAAACGCCTTAGGAAGAATTGATGCATTGAATGCTTTGACATGTTTGAACATTTTAGCGAGATAAAGATGGAAACATTTTTTTCAATATAATGGTCAAAACCAGGAGAGAAGATGAGTGATAGAATATGACTAATAATTGAACCTTTCATCATAGCTTGCTTTCATTTTCAGTGAGGACGTAAGGTGTTGATGGCTCTGCACTTCGCTTGGTGACAGGAAGGCATAATGTTGTTTCGCAGAAAAACTGGCAGTGCCAGGGACGCGAGTTTAACAAGTCCAAGTTGTCACAGAGATAATGTGTAACAGGTACACTGAAAGGTGAATGTCACAAACTACTGCTTTGTTAAGTTCTATGCGTTGAAGTTATATGACCCGATTTTATAAAGACTAATAAAGCCTAAAACTTTCTTCTTAATTTCAAATTTAATGAATATTATTTGTTCCTTTCATAACTTAATTTGCTATAGCCCTAAGGATTTAGTACTATGCAGGTTTTCAGTGAATGGTACGGAATAGGACTTTGCTCTTAGAATATCGGACTTGGTACTGCTCAAACGAGACATGGGCTTGCAGATTTAGGTTTATTCAGTTTTTCTTTGTATTAAATTTAATTAGGCCTACTATTCAAATTCAGATTCATCCAGGCACATGGTACATTCGAAACGAGGCTAGCTCGAAATACGTGCTCTGCAGTCCAGTGGTAACCACAGGCGCTCGTAACGTTCAGTCAGTCAAGTAAAGCTTCGTGCTAATATAGGCCTACGCGGGGGGGGGGGGGGGAGGGCGGTTACAGAGGGTGAACCTGGAACATTTGTACGTTCAATGGCCCACATAGGGCCTTCTCTGCAATAAAGTACTGTGTAGGCCTACACATCTGTGCAGTCCGTCATTCGTGCTAACAAGATGGTGGAGGACGGGCCTAAAATCACAACGTCGTCAGATGGAGCTTCTACGTTCAGTCTGTCAAGCTTTCGTGCTAATACAGGCCTACGCGGGGCAGGTGGGTTGCGGTTAGAGATGATGGACCTGGAACATCTATACGTTCAAACCTTTCTATGTAGGAGCTCCACCTGACGACATTGTAGTGTTAGGCTCATCCTCCACTATCTTATTAGGACGAACAATTGACTTCACAGATGAAAACACAATATTTTATTGCAGTTAAGGCCCCATGTGGGCCATTGAACGCATAGATGTTTCAGGTCTACCCTCTTTACACCTCCTTCCCCCCCCCCCCATAGGCTTATTTGCACGAAAGCTTGACTGACTGAACGTTACGAGCGCGTGGTAACTGCTCCTAGGACCATATCTGACAGACAGCACGTCTTTTAAAGACAATTATTTTATGACACTAGTATATTTCATCAATAAAGTTATGTGTATGTTAAGACCCCCTGCAAAATGAGACCACTTTTTGTGGTGTTAGGGTGGTGGTCTTGTATGGCCGATAATATGGCATACATATTTCTCATTATCTCTGAAAAGATTATTTAGACAAAAACGTAAAATGTTTGGAGTTATGTGTATGTATTTGAAGCGGAAAAAAGACAAAAACTTTTATTTTTGAGTGATGTCTTTATTTTGCGTTTTATTTTATACTTCTATGATCCTGTTTTCATTTATTTTCACTGATATTTATGTTCACCTTCTGAGTCAACGATTACCTTTTAAGGTGGGCCCATACTGTAAGTTTGTACGTTTGTATGCCTTCTTCAAAACTGCCCCAGCGTCCCTGAAGGTAGCGACTCTGAACAGGTTTGGCATGGCTCAAAGTGGTTGTGCAAAAAACGTCCGGAACGTCCTCAAAGAATACTTATTCAAACATTGGCATGTCCAGTAATGCCCTTGCCCTGCGTGAATACCATTGCTGACCGGAAGTCGTTATCTATATTTAATCCTTCAAAACTTATGATTGGTGATATGTTATCCAGCGTCCAATAATGATAATTTGTGTTTTAAAACCAAGAACCATTGTGTACATTTTAACTATATATGTTCATGTATGTTACCATTGTGTATATAATGTATCTTATGTATGTATTGTATATTGTACATTTTTTTAATTGCAGGGCCATGATGGAAACTAGCTGTAAGCTAATCATGTATTACCCTGGATGAATAAAGTTGTCTTATCTTATCTTATCTTATCTTATCTTATCTTATCTTATCTTATCTTACAAAAGCTCAAGCCATTGTATGTGTAATTGAGAGAGAGAGAGAGAGAGAGAGAGAGAGGAGAGAGAGAGAGAGAGAGAGAGAGAGAGAGAGAGAGAGAGTCATTTTGAAAACAGTGTATAGAGCCTTGTCTAAAAAGTGCGATTTTTGTTTTTGTTTCTGTTGCCTTCACCACCCATGCTCCCACACTTCCACACACACCCCAGTCATATTATGCTACCACTTGTTGATGATAACTATCGTAACTTATACACGTCACTAAATGGAAATGTTTGCATCTGCCAAGACATGCTTGTGAAACTGGGAAAACGACAGAGAGAGGCAAGCAAGGTATGACTCAGGATTCAGGACAGTTTATTTGACCAACTTGAAGAGAATGTACAAGCATACATACATGTATTTCACAATCAATAAATGGAAAACTAATGATCAGGAGACCCGTGTTACGGTCTTATGAGCAGATTGCTATTACATGTGCCACCTTTATATGCAAATACCTGCAATAGAAACATGCATGTAGTCATGTTTGACATAATAGAATAGATAGTTGTACTACAATAAATCACAATGCTAAGTACAAACTGTCAAAACTAAATAATAATTTAAACTAATCCTGGGGTTCTTGCATTCTGAAGGGTTTAAAACAGTTAAAACTGACTGAAGATGCGTATTTAGTTAGTTGAGTGAAAGATGTAGCACTTGGAAATATTACATTACGTATTTATCAGTGAATTGTTTTTTGACATAGTAAAAAAAAAAAAGCAAGTAACTATGAGCTGCTGAGTATGTACTTTCAACTTAGTTGTTTCGGGTGTTGTATTTAGAATACGAACAATCTCATGCCTTAAACACTTTGTAGCAAAAGCATGCTGCGTGCGTGTTACAAATAGTCCATGTCTTCTGGTATTATGATCATATCAGGGCAGTTAGCATGATTTAAATTTGTTTAAAGTAGGCCGGAAGCAGATTACTTTATTTTTGGTAATAATTTGTCAAAACTTGCAATATATATATATATATATATATTCCAGTTTTAATAAATTTCGGGATTTCTAAACTGGCTGCGTATGTGCATTATAATTGCTTTAATTTAATACTTGGGCCGCTTTTAAAAAATTACCAGCCTTTCCGACTTATGACCCAATGCAAGCAGAGAGTAAATAAAACGAGGTAGAATAAGGGAATTATTAATAGTTTGTAGAGTAGCGGAGGGAATAAAATGTTTTTACTGATTCATGATGCCTGTTATCTGAAAATTTTTAGAAGCAACCCTTTTTTGTGACTGTTCTGACTTAGTTGCTTATCCGATGTTAAACGCAAGAAGTTAAACGCATACACGTGTTTAATTTTCTCAGTTTGAGTTTCAAGAGCAGGTATTATGATGCGTTTTTTGTGGTTGATAAAAAGCCACGAATTTAGTTTTTTTAATGTTGAGAGACAACGTGTTTTACTTCAGCCATATGCTTATCTTATAAATTTCAGGGTTTAAAAGTCGAGAAACGTTGCCATTAAAACCAGACAGAATGCAAGGGATTAGAGAAGTAAACAGAGTTGTATCATCAGCATAAATAATTAATTTAAAGGAAAAGGGTGCTAATATTATGCCATATATATATATATATATATCAATCAAAATGTAGAGATCCCAGAATTGATCCTTGTCGAACACCAGCTTGAATATTTAATAGTTCTGATTCTGTTTCCTTACAAACAATGTTTGATTCCTAGATGTCAAATAGCCTTTAAAAAGATTCAAACTTGTGTCTAAATACCGTCATAACTTAATTTAGTCAAAATCTGAGTTTTATCTCTTGTATAATTATTGAATAGAAAGGCCCTCGAGTCCACAACTAAGATGGCTTTCACCTTCATAATGTTAGCTTTAACTTTTGTTGCTCGTTGGGCTATTTTCGTCAGTTAGCTGCTGCAGAATTGGGACCCCAGATGTAGGGCAAGTCCTGAATACTACAGTGTGAAATTTCTCATCCGAGTCTTTAATCGGCGCATAGAAAATTTATAAGTTAATTGGATAATATTGTAAATTTTGGCGATCAAAGTGTCCATGTCGACCACAATGTTTACCTGAAACTTTTTCCGCAATTGGTTTTCGCCCATACCTTGCCATAGACAAGCCAAGTATTTTCAATTTCTTGATGACTTTTTAGTCTATCCAACAGGTTTGTTTTTTTTGTTTTTTGTTTTGTTTTGTTTGTTTTTTTATTTTGTTTTTTTTTTGTTTTTTTTTTTGTTTTTTTTGTTGTTGTTGTTGTTGTTGTTTTTTATTTGTTTTTTTTTTTTTGGTGTCTTTGTTTGTTTTTTGTTTGCAGTAGTTTTACCCTCATATACCACATATCCTGTGCCTTCCAGATTTTTTCTCACATGAATTATCTCTTCAGCAAGGTCGTAACGAAACGATTTGACAAGTAGGGGTTGCTCACCATCAGGTTTGACTGCCACTTGATGAGCATAATCTATTTCCCTAACATGAATATGCAAGCTTAAGTGCTATTTTAGGAAATCTACTGCCACTTGTTTGGGATTTTCCTCCGAAATGTTAGTCAGGGACAGGTAGGCGATGAATTATGACGTTGCATTAACGTCATGTGGTGCCCCTGCACGAATAGCAGAGGAAAGCTCTATTCCGTTCTTTTGTTTTTTTTTCTGTTCATTGTTCATTTTAGAAATAGCTGTGGAAATTACGTTCCGTTTCGTTCTTCGTCCCCCAAACTGTATTTGCGCACTTTTGCGCAGTGACAATCGGAGACAGCGTCATTGTGAATATCCTCGCGCATGCGGTTTTATGCCGGTGATTCGACCTTACAAAACAAAATTACAGAGTGATCATCTTGCATCTAATTAAAAGACTGTTAAACACATATGTGCTATATATAAAAAAATGTTCCTTACATCCTCGACACCAAATAAACACCACAAAGTATGGACATAATTGGAAAATTCTGAGAACATTGCAGTGGCGACCAGCTCTGTACTCTTCTTCTTGCAATATCAGTACTCCAGGAAACCGATCACTCAGGCTCTACCATTGTGTATACTGGTGTTGATCATTTTATTTGAGCTCAAACTGTACATTGTTTTCCACTTGATTCCACCATTTTTCCACTGGATTCCATCTTGATAATTTTTACTTGAGCTCAAACTATACATTGTTTTCCGCTTGATTCCACCTTAATAATTTTTATTTGACTGGAACTATACATTGTTTTCCACTATGAGGCCCATATATGCCTTTCTGGTAGCAAAAAATGAAACTACAGCACATTTCATCCCTATGTTTCATATTTTATATGCTCTCTACCTCCACGAAGGCATATTGGCCCTGTGGAACCATGATCGAAGCGTTGTTCAACTCTCGCACAAACATGCTACTGGGGTTGGTGCTAAACACACGGATCGTTTGCAGAAACACCCCAACTCGTGTAGGCAACCATCTGTTTTGGGGTAATTTTGCGTGAGCAGTTTGCATGTTTAGTTCCAGTTTTCTTTTAAAACCAACTTAATTCTGAAACGTTAGACTCGAATAACCAGTCTTGGTTATGTTGATTACAGAAACGACAAAAAGTCAAGGACATAAAGGCATAGGAATTACCGAAACAAGTCCACGTTTTTACACCTGTATAAGAAATCTGTAATTTTCATCTGTAGTGGGGGGTTTTTTGTTTGTTTTTTTGTTTGTTTGTTTGTTTGTTTGTTTTGGTTTGGTTTGTTTCTGTTTTGTTTTTGTTTTTGATACCTTTGATTATTTTTAACCAACAAATCTAATTACGATAGTTTAAAGTGAAATAACAAATGTAAGGACTGTTAAGTGTGCATGGTGTCAAAAATAAGCAGTGAGGTGCGCAAAATGACGAAATCCGAGTCTGTGAATCTGCACCGAAAAATATGTGAATCTGAGCATTACACCGGGCCAGGCCGGGGCCCTTTAAGACAGTAAAAGGTAGAGAAGGTTGCATAGCGTTCACTACAGCGATCAATGTAAATTTTCTAAGTACTTCGTGTGCAACTTATACAATTACGTTTTTTAAAGGGCCGATATTTTCTGCGTTACTCCTTCAAGCTGTACGAAATCCTACCAGAACCTCTGCCGTTAAAGAACCTCGAAGTGGTCTTGAAAGAGCCAAGCAAAGGCATCCGGAGGATATCACTCCCTCAGAGAGGGCGATATCCTTTAAAGCCCGTACATACCTTTTGGACCCTTAAAGGCAGCATTAAAGAAACCGTGGGCGCATTTGGCGTGGCAAGACGAATATTGCATGCAGCAGAATGGACCACTTTGCATGTGTATATTTTGTATCAAGGATTTCTTCCGTCCTGACGCAGACACGATCCTGTGTACCTACTGGTAGCATTCTTTCATAAAATCAATAATTGCAGTTGTCAGACAGCACTCATACCATCCATCGCAGTGGAACCCAAGCAACTAGTTGTATCTCTATCTCCATGAGTCGCATAAATCTGTTTATTTGATTGAATATACCATGGGCAGCACAATGTTGATTTAAATAATGCTGTCCTTGGATTTGATTACTGACCTATATGCACACATAGTTTACATTGAAATCAATTGTGCCATATAGTGATGAATTTTTTTTTTTTTTCGCACTTGAGCGATTGTTCCGTTAACGGAAATGTGCACCGTGTGTATGTTTGTATGTGTGTGTGTGTGTGTGTGTGTGTGTGTGTGTGTGTGTGTGTGTGTGTGTGTAATACATAGCCCTGACTATATGGCTTATCCAGTGGTGAAATGTTCAGATAAACCTTTGGACCGATTGATGTGAATGACGAAATCTTGATTTTGGCGAAATATTTAAGACATCGCTCTGTGTTAGTTCTTTACGTGTCCCAAAGCATGCGCTTTCACGCTCTTGATTTCTCTTATGGTGCAAAACACCGACGTTAACTTTGTAAACCGCTTTATTTACTTATACAAATAAAGTGAGACAATAATGTATAAAGTGAGACAATAATGTATAAATTATCATCCGTAAGAAAATTCTTTCGAACATGTGCAATGATAAATACCTTTTTTGGCACAGCTCAGATAGAGTTAATATGGAAAAAGCAAAAAAATCACAGAAGCAAACAACAAAAATAATTGTAAAACAATATTGCATTCTCTACTTGCAATAAGGTTGCTATTAAAACTTTAAGGCAGGCTACAGTTATCATTCCGGAAAGTGTTTTCTCATATCTAATCGAACATTGTAACCATGGCCGCAGTGGAACCTTTATATCAGTATTTACAAGACGGGTGGCCTCATGGG
>OZ026622.1:27116271-27293771 GCA_964020975.1 Hermodice carunculata | reverse complement strand
AAAGGTTATGGTTAGTGCTGCAAAAGTTGACTTGAAGGTTGACCCGAGAATTTGCTCTGACCATTTAGAAATAAGAATTTACGAGTAAAAGTGAGCCGAAATGAAAAGATCACATAAATATACAAGCGAATCCACTTCAATATCGCTGTGGCTTACAACTGCAGAAGTTGACTAGGAAGACGAATAGAAAATCTGCAACAAATATAAAGGTCTGTACAAATTAGATCGCAGACGTATGCAATAAAACCCAAAATAATGAGATACTTCAAACAACAAGATTCTGTATTTTTTCACTTTTAAATACAGGTATGCTGGCTACCAAAACATTCTCGGAAAAATGCTAAAAGTTGCGAGTTAAGAATGATTTCTGAAAGTACCGTGTCTTTTCTTGGCATTTTCGCCGGGAAACACCACGGGAGAGTACATTGACGTTTCTCGGCAAAAAAAACCCCAGAGAATTGCAGAGAGAAAGGATCGTTTTACCAATTTTACCGGTTTGACTGCACAAAATGCAATGACTGGTCCTTTTGGGGCATTTTAGTTCTCCTGGTGAGAAAGGGGGTTAATGTGACAGCAAGCAAAGACACAATCAGCTTAATTACACTTTTCTAAGGCCACTAAACCTTCATTCCTACTTCAAATTATGATACAATATTGGAGCTAATATAGCGATGGAATAACATTACACAGCAATATGCCACGTCTAAATTGGCACGCAACTACATAGCAAATCAAGATCAAAGTTGCCAACTTACAGACAAGTGACAGGCGAAATTGAATGTCCTTGTCGGCGACAAGAAGACTGCTCTCAGGCAAGATGAGAAAGGGGTAAGATGGGAACAGTGCATAGGTGTATCACTTTAGGTTAAGGCTCTTCTCCTTTGTCTGTAATCTGCCTTCCCTCATCTCACACGGACAGTTCTTTCATGATCTCGCATTGATGTGATGCCTCTGTCAATCTCTGCAGTCGTGGGCGATACTGCGCACAGAACCACTAACACTGAAATAAGGGGGTGCGATAGAGGTCAATTATATAATTACCAGCTGTTGCCCCACGGCTCAGAGGGAACTCGATTGGTTTTACCGTACTAACACAGCAGCACGGGTGCTGCAAAACATGGACCAAAGTTTATTCTTTTGAATAATATCAAACTGTCATCCTTATGTATTATCTACTCAAGACAACCACTGAACGGCATAATGCTTAGTAAAGTACGCGCAATATAGTTCAGCTGGTGTAAAGGGTCGTCCGAAATCAAAGATGGAAAAACTCATATTTCTGGTACAGGATGTCAATTGTTACAGTACTTGTTAGGAATTCTCCAGGTTTATACAGGTGCCTGGCTGTAATTGTTTATTTTGTAATCACTGGGATTGAATATATAGCCCCAGTTTGTTTCTACCTCAGTTATACACTAGCAAGTGATAGGACTAATGTGTCCTTTCCAGTTATTAAGGGTACATGCTAGTTCAGGGGTAAGTCAAATTATTCTAATCTGTACTTCTTCTATACTATTTAGTAATCATGTTTGGTTTGATAGGTATTCTGCATTCATATTGAAGCTCTGCATTTATATGCAAAACTTTACTTATTTAGCTAATGCATCATTTGCCGCGTTCATATTTATTCATTATTATGTGGGTTGTCTTTGCCGAATATTTAGCTTAGACAAGGAGCCGCTACTCAGAGAGACATGTGCGGGTACAGGCTCCGAAACAGGTTCTGAGTGGTTACCCGCTGAAGACCCTTAAATTTGTTTGGGCTAATACAGCCTATGTCAAAACTCAACAGAAGAGCGTGACAATAGTACCTCCATGTGTATACAGGTGAAACAGTAACTGGTTAGATTATGAAGTGTGGAGATTTTTAGGACTACGGAATAGGGTAATTACCACCCGGAAGTGGTTCTGGACAAAAAGATACAAATACAGCACTTACGTACGCGCATCAAAAAATATGCCAAAAGTACAGTTAAAATAAATAACATAAATTTTGTTTCAAACAAACATCGATCTTACTTCTGTGATCATTAGACCCACGCCATTGCTACATACTTTGCATTCATACTAAAGTGTATACAGATTCAAAACAAGTAAAATTTTATTGTTGACGGTTCATCTCGTAACTGTGTATCTTCATCGTCATATTATTGTATATTATAAATTGTGCATCGCTGGTCTCTGCGTACCCGTTAAATCATAGAAACTGTGCCTTCTTAGCATGGTATCCATAGTATCTCAAGTCTTACCTCAAAACCACCTTTGCATATGGGTGTGTAAACATGTGTGTAAACTTGTTTGCATGCATCTGTGTACACATATTGTTCAATTGTTGCATCACAGTTCTAAGGCTATAGTATTTATGGTCAAATTCATATCATGCATGGTCATCTCAAAGTCATATTATCATGATTTGTATTGTCCTGTGAGTCTTGTATATATTATTGTGGGTCTTCGTGTCTGGAGGACCCGTATATTAGACAATGTTTTGTACTATTGGGCAATCCAGTATAAATAAATACGTTTAAACTAAAATTAAAGTAGGCTGACATAAAACGGTCGGCACACTTAGAACAAAAATGATCAGTGCAGAAACATACTACGATATTTTGCATTTCATGTACCAAAAAAAAAAGCAAGCACGAACAAAAATTTTAAAATGTCGGCTCTTCTGAATCTATCAGTTGAAGGCTAGGATAAGTTTGGAATTTAGAATTTTTCTCGAGAAAATGAGTCACTGATAGCAGTTTGAGTGGACTCTGCAAAGTCACTGCTGCTAAGACACTATGTTCGAATGGACTTCATTGCATATTTGAACACACAGGCGCTTGATATGAAATACATAGGCCGAAAATATAAGAATATCAAGTTGGTAATTGCCACTTATAAGGGAAATCTACATGTATTAAAGTCACTGACATGAAGCGAGTGTTATCAAATTAAGCTCTACGATTTCACAGATATGGTATATGCATATGTGCATGGGTACATACATACACATATATACATGTACATGCATACATACATACATACATAGACACACATACATACATACGTACATACATACATACATACATACATACATAGTACGTGTGGACTCGCGTATTAGAGACATAACCTAGACATAACATTTCTGGCTACCTCGAGATGATAATTTATTCAAGCGGTGCTCTAATTTGCGCTGGTCTTTACGATTTTTTTTGCCTGTTTACACGGTGTAGGACTTCCCCAAACCGCATGATACATTAATATATATAAAACTGCTTATGTAGGCCACTGTTGTGCTACTATAGGATTAAAACGTCAAAACGGCGTGTTGCCCAATACGTTAAGCGCAGACAGTTCACGATAATATCTTCTATCAAATTGGAACCGGAACTTTCAAATTTCAGGACATGATACGTAATGATAGTTTACTGTTCTATGAGCAGACCTCTGAAGAATCACAAATTTACGACCATTAGTTTTTAAATTGCTTTAACAGCGTAGACCCCTGTGGTTTACTTTACTGATGGTTTCATTGCGTTTTGTTTTCCTCCGGTTGATGTACCCACGTGCATAAACATGATAAATATTTTTTGTTCAGCCTGTCCATTATGTCGATGCATTTATTGCATCGACTGTCAGTATCAAGAATATTTTGGTGATATGGCTAGAGATATATGGGAACAAATTTCTCAAGGGAATTGCGTTTGTTTGCTGCAGCCTCGGCCTGAGCCAAAGTTCGTTGCTATACTTGATGGACGTCCTGCAAAAATATTGAGTTGAATTGAATTGTTCCCCATCCTACCACCAAGGCACCAACTGCATCATTCAAGACATGCAACTTCTCCACAGTTGTAGACAGCCGAACATCCGTCTCAACAACGTGTACCTGTCAAGTGGCGCAAGAGCAGTCATCAATTCAACAACTTCTACAAATCGACCAAGCGGGGGATCTATCAATGTTTTGGCCAAAACAGATGGAAAGTGGCAGGTTTAAGTGCATATGGATATACTGCGCTCCTCCTGCATATGGACCATGAGTGGGCCTGGTGGACACTGTCTCACGTGACGGATGGAGAGGGAGGAGGGGGGAGGGGGCAGGAAGATGTGTATGTCTGGCCATTTTTCTTTTACAAATCAACTCAATCCTTCCTGCACTTAGGTAACTTGGTCAAATAATCCGGGTTAATGAGTTCAAAGTCCACTTTCATCGGTCTAGGTCTATATGTTAGTTTTGTGTAAAAATTTTTTTAAAAAATCTAATCGTTGTCTCGACTGTTTATAAAGATGGAGGCAATCATTAAAGAGAGCAAAAAACCCCCACTTTGTTGACCCCAGTAGTCACCCCAGGGGACCTGTACCAAACAAATGCATGTCTATACATGTGAAATTAAAAACACGAACTGTGGAGGCGTGAAAACGGTAATATATATGTATAAGTTTTATATATATATATATATATGTGTGTGTGTGTGTATATATATGTGTGTATACATATATATGTATACGTGTGTGTGTGTGTGTGTGTGTGTGTGTGTGTGTGTGTGTGTGTGTGTGTGTGTGTGAACGAAACCATACACGAGATGTGGCTAACTCCAGGGTTAACAATTGTCTCTGTTTCTGTAACACATATAAAATATTAAACACCAAAAATAGTTTCGATAATAAGCATTGTATCTAAAATAAAATTTGTGCGGCGTCATGTTGCAGCATTAAGCAGACCTCGCTTTCAAGACCTCGCTTGCCCGCCTAAAGAGTGATCTCTGAACCAGGCTTAATTCTTTTAGAGATAGATGTATTTCAGGTGAGCGACCCCTCGTTTCATTCATTCGTTTATTTTCCCAGACCTCTACCCGAGGTACCAGGCCATAAAAATTCAATACAAAATTATGATTTACATCAAAGGTGGCAGGATAACCAGATGTATGTAAACATGATGAGGGGATCGGCAACGACACGGACACCGGCACAGTGTGCATGGAGGAACAGAAAACTTATTCCCTCACGCACCATTGCCCGCGTCGGTGTTCCACACGATCGTATTACAATATTATAGTGGAGCGTCCTATTTCCCGGTTGAAATATTTCGTTAATAGATTTGGTAACTTTTGTTAATAACAATGTATTAGCTGTTATCAAAGATTCAAACTTCATAACATTTGGATTTTTTATGATAAATTGGTAGATATTTCTTGCCAATAATGACTTGCATTCGGACAGATAATGAAATTTATTGCCAGTTCTTTTGTCTTTAGAGTGCAAAGTATTTCTGATGTCTTGGTGTTTCAGTGTATCTACCAATTTCAAAGGAAGCCAGTGGTTTTAAGTTCTTAATCTACAAATAAATTAAAAGAGCTTCCGTTAGGTAAAATATGTGACAAATACTTCTCAAATCCAAAGTCCTTTTTAATCTATAATTATTGTAACAGATTTCTGAAGTTTTTATTTCTGCATGCCATTCTTTGGCAAATATTGTCGTTAAGTCTGTTTCACAGCCTGTGTAACCCACTTACTATTAACTTCAAGTTGCTTATTTCAGAAGTTACTCATACCACAGTTGTTTAACAAATAATGCATAAATCTCATCCACGGTGTTTTAACCTTGTTTCTTTGACATAAATTGTATAAAATTGGGAAGACTTCACTGTTTAATATTTATGTTGCTTCCCAGTTATTAACTTGCACCAAACCTGTCTTTGTACTTTTGATTATACAGGACATTCACCAATACCACTGTAGGAACTACATTTAGGGGTAGATTTTAAAGCCTAAATGTGTTTACAAAACTTCCCGTGTAATCTGTCTACCATATCTATATTTTCATATCCCCATACTTTACAACCGTAAAGAATAATCGGTAATACTGTGGCATCAACATTCTAATTGTTGTGATATGGACATATTTAACCCTTTCCCCTTTGAATTAAGACTGGGTCAACAGCTTTCCTCGACATAGGTTGGGCACTAAGTGCCCAACCCATGCCGAGGAAAGCTGTTGACCTGGGTCATGTTGTCTTGACAGGTCTCAGCTTCAATTCTCAGTCAAATTGTTTTTCATTGCTGTTGAAATCAGTTGAAACGCTGAAGCAGACGACGTTTGACCACCAGCCGGTTTTGGCCGGTTTAAGGGGGAAAGGATTAAATATCTAGATTTATTAAACAATGAAAACTTAGTTTTATTATCTTCGTCAAATATATAACTCTAACATTTATTTAATGACCCATTAGAGGAAAACAATACCCCTAACTACTTAATTGCATCTTTAATTTGAAGATTGACTTGATTATATATGAAGTTATATTTTTTTACTTTGCCTTTTCTCAAATGTAGCTACTTCTCTTTTACTCCCACTGAATACAAGGTCCCACTTTTTGCAATATATGTTAAGAACATCAGTAGCTTATTGTGCACCTTTCGCAGAGTCCGACATAATACCAGTGTCATCTGCATACATTAGAACTAGGAGCTTCCGTTAGGTAAAAGTACCTGCTTGTTTATTGAGGACTTGTCTGCATGTCGTCATTCCTCCATGCCCATGTCTAAAGTACACACATACACTTACGTGTGATGCTTGAGTTTTATCACAAAATAATAAGCTTCTCCTTAGTATTACGGTCCCGCATTATGTAGGCTCTGGACCCCTAATTTTTGTTTAATTTGACCCACACACGAACCAGAGATTCCAACTGTCCCTCATCATCAGGGGAAATCCCTGATTTTTAGCTGAAGTTTTGACCAATTTACGCGCCGTGTCTCTCATCAAAATTGAGTACTTGCTGCTATATTCTTTGGAAATTATTTTGTGTTCCCCCTGGTCTTGACTACCTGTCTCTGAAATGAATGTTGGCATCCCTGACGTACAGAAGGAGCTCCAAACACAAACGTTCAAACTATACACAAGGCATATTTACCGGCGCCGACCTTGGTGACCACTCTACCGGAAGCGATGTAAAATATAAAGAAAATAGGGAACCAGATGGACAATAACACGCTAATAGACTCATAACAGTGCGCATGCTTCGAAACCGAAGTTGATTTTCACGCCTGAACAAGAGCTTTTAACGATATTTGCCTTAAAGGGTGACTGCAGTGAGGCATCATAAACGGCTGTTGCGTGATGTAGACCTTGGCCGTGAACGAGAACTCTTCGTGGCGTGACAGATACCTCGCCTGCTTCAAAGGCACCTTGAACCAGGATTACCGCGGACTTCCATTTCACGGGAGAGGTCTTGATCAAACAGCAAATGTAGTGCAAATTGTTATATTTTGGGCTTCCCGTCCAAATATTATTGTCCACCACATTAAATTATACTATCTTGTTAAGCAACAAACGAGTAACAATGTTTTAAAAAAGCAGATAACTTTTTTTTAGCTTAGTTACGCAAAAAATGAAAAAAGCGTTTTCGATCCATTATCAAATGTCCAGTCTCGCTTCCGGCAGTTCACCAGTGCAAAGTATTATCGTGTAGGGAGCCTCTTAACACGACGCTCTTGTTTACAAACAGTCTCTTTCAGCACAACACAGTTTAGCACACACGAACACAACATTTTGATGGAGAGAGGGTTGTTCACGTTGACGGAGTCTATATTAACCGTACGTTGGATGAGTAAGAAGGCCCCTCAAGACTCTTCACTCTTGGAAATAGGCTTCGTTGACACCGTACTGCCATCTGATATGGCCTCTGCAAACTGCAGTTGTATTATTTGCTGTCATTTTACATCTATATACTGTTGAGGCGCAGAGCTTTTATGATCAATACTGCAATGTCCTTTAAGTAAAGATCATTTCGTCAATAATGTACCGATGTTTAGCTGGAGTGTTGAAAACAACAGAAAATTGCACCTGTTTAACACCACTCTCATTTGCAGAAAGTCTCTGCAACATCGCACATTTGTACACATAGACGTTTTGATGCAGAGTCTCTTCACACCCTTCTTGTGGTGCAAAGTATCTTGGCGCTCTTAGCACCATGTTCTTATTGACAGCATGCAGTCAACACAAAACTGTCGTTTACAGTCCGCTTGGAAACCGTACCCTTCAGTGCGCCATTTTAACACTGTAACACCACGATGTCATTGCAGATCTCTCTCTTCATGGTCGTTTGTATCACCGGTTTTAATCTCTCTCTCTCTCTCTCTCTCTCTCTCTCTCTCTCTCTCTCTCTCTCTCTCTCTCTCTCTCTCTCTCTCTCTCTCTCTCTCTCTTTCTCTCTCTCTCTCTCTCTCTCGATAATTCGATCGAACGCGACAATTACTTAAAGATATTTTACGCCATGTTTTTGTTTATTTGATCCTTCTGTAAACCTTTTGTCTTGAGTTTACCTTACGCTCGGCATGCACTCTTGAGCAGACTGTCCCTTTTAACACTATCCTCTCATTGGAATACCATTTCTGTTGACAAAACGTTTTGTTTGCGGGGTCTCTTAAAAGCAACGTTCCTATCCACGGACAGGCAACATTATCCTGGTTTGAAGACAGAAATCTTCCAAACATGCTCTACATTATAAGGGTCCATTCGCTGCAGTCCTGTTTGATTGCATTTCTGATAATATTTCCTGGCAATATTACCCCGTATGTGTTAAAATTATAAATTATTCACACATTGGCAAAAAGTACAGTTCTATTGTAATCCACATATTGTGTACCGGTTTGGTACATTACAGGTTGGAAAAAAGTAAGGATGCACGTATTAACTTCAAAAATTTGATTTGTTTGTCAGCAAATTGGTCTGTGCCTAGAAACCTTTTAAAGATTGCCTATTCAGTACTCATTTAACTCCTGCAACAATAAATTTTTGCATGCAGCTATATCAACCTATAAACCTAAAAATTGAAGTTGGAAAATCACCTCAATCTATTACAGTTTTGAAGCTATTGAGGATTTGAAGTTTTTGTACTTGCCAAATTTGCATAAATCAAACTGCTACACCTTTGACTCATGGTTCATCGGATGCAGCTATCCCACAATCGATCATCTGAAGTTGGAATGACACCTCAGTCTATATTAGTTTTGAAGTTTTCATCATTTAAACTTTGTATACCATAATTTGTATAGATCAAAATTTTATAACTGTGGTTCATGTTTCATTGGATTGGGCTATGTCACAAAACTATCAATCGAAGTTGCAATGACACCTATATCTGTAATAATTTTGAAGTTATTCCAGATTTAAATTTTGTGTATTAGGCTAATTTACATAAATTAAAATGCTTCAACATTGGTTTATCTTTCATTGGATGCGGCTGTGCCACAAACCTATAAATTTAAGTTGGAACGACACCTCTATCTATTACAGTTTAGACTTTTTTCGAAAATTCATTTTTTTGTATTCACCTACTGTGCACAAATTAAAATGGCACAAGTTTGGTTCATGATATCTTGGATGCCGCTATGTCACAAATCTTCAAATTGAAGAGGGATTGACGCCTCTATCTGTAATAGGTTTGAACTTCTTCCATATTTAAATTTTGTGTGTTCAACTGATTTGCTAACATTAGAATACCACAACATTGGTTCATGTTTATCTGATGCGGCTATGTCACAGACCTATAGATTGAAGTTGGAATGACACCTCTATCTATAACAGTTTGGACTTTATTCGAGAATTCAGTTTTTTTTATTTTGTATTCACCTACTTTGCATAAATCAAAATGGCACAAGTTTGGTTCATGATTCATTGGATGCGGCTATGTCACAAACTTTCCAATTGAAAAGGAAATGGATCCTCTATCTGTTGTAGTTTTGAAATCTTTTTAGATTTAAATTTAGTGTATTCACCTAATTTGCATAAGTTAGAATGCTGCAATTTGGGCCATGTTTCATTGGATGCGGCTATGTCACAAACCTACAAATTAAAGTTAGAATGACACCTCTTTCTATAATAGTTTGGAAGTTATTCAAGAGTTTTATTTTGTGTTTTCACCTAATTTGCATAAATCAAATGGTACAACTTTGATTCATGATTTATTTGATGCCGCTGTGTTATAAACCTACTAATGAATTTCGATTGGCACCTCTACTTGTAATAATTTTGGAGATATTCAACTTTTAAAAGTTTCAAGTGCTCCTAATTAGCATAATTTAAAATGCTACAGTTTTTGTTCACTGTCCGTTAGATTGGCAACTGTCACAAACCTTCATGGACTACTTTAAATATTGTGTCCATCTGTAATACTGTAATACTTTGCATCTGTTGTACTGTCCAGACTGTTCCAAACAATATATACAACTTCATTGCAAGGTCTTTACCGATGCCAAGCTTTGTAATTTTTGGGACAATAGTGTCCGAAAAAAAAACTGACCACAAAATTCATAGGGAAATAGATAGATAGATAGATAGATAGATAGATAGACAGACAGACAGACAGACAGACAGACAGACAGACAGATAGATAGATAGATAGATAGATAGATAGATAGATAGATAGATAGATACATAGATACATAGATACATAGATAGAGAGAGAGAGGAAGAGAAAAAGACAGCAAGAAAGAATTGAGGAACAACGAGAAGTCTGTCTTCACACAGAAACTTAAAAAATGTAGTCTGTTGTGATTAAAATGGTAACATCAACGATACAAGACAGGCATTATCGTGATATCGAACCGTGCAAGGTGATTTTATTTTTTTGACCAAATTTCACAGATAAATTCATTCCCAACAAAATAAAACAATATACTCAAGTGACCGCAAGGATTTTCTGAATTTGTCTGCACTTAAGGTGGAACTTAAAACTCCAAATTGCTGTATAAACACGATATTCGGGGGTAAGAATGTGAATTTCTTTATATATCTAGAAAAATATTAAAAGTCAAATGACTAGTCTTGTCCTTTAATGATCTTTGTCGGACAGCCGTAACAGGCTTTGTTCATAAAATTTTTTTTTTATGAATGTGATACAAAAATAGGAATATGCATGTTTTGTGGAATGGTAAAGTTTGCATACCCTTCACTGTTGACCTGCCTTGAAAAAAGAACGAATTATTTCTTAAAATGCCTGATTGCATTTGTGTCTTTTTGTCCAGAACCACTTCCTAGCGGTCATTACCCTTTTACGCAGTCCGAACCCTTTTCTCTCCATAAGCTAGCCTGACACTGTCTAACCTTTATACATATGGAAGTACTATTGTCCATATTACGCATGATCGTCTGTTGAATTTTGATGTAAGCTGTATTAGCCCAAATGAATTAAAGGGACTTCAACGGGTGACTACTCAGAACATGTTTCGGAGCCTATACCCGTACATGTCTCTGAGAAGCGGCTCCTTTTCTGAGCTAAATATTCAGCAAACACAACCCACACAATAATGAATGAATATGAACGTACAAATGATGAATTAGCTAAATACATGAAGTTTTGCTTATAAATGCGAGCTTCATAAAGAAAAAAGAATACCTGCCAAACTAAACATAATTACTAAATTTGTATACTACAATTTCAGATAAGAACAATTTGACTTACTCCTGACCAGTATGTGCCCCTTTTAGCTGAATAGCTTTTTGCCATCAGTCGTTTACTGGGTAAATTTTTTGTTTGATTGAACTCAGATAATTAGCCTCAGCAATGCATCCGTGTGAAACTGCCATTTTGGTCCAGATCCCTATTGTCTGTCATCAAGAAATAAAGGTTAACGTAGTCCGTTCACCGTTTACTACCATGTTAACACCAGGAGTAATTTTGTACATTTATTTTTTCTGATTGCATTGATGCTAGAACTTGCAAAATGGGACAAGACAGTACATCAAGATCTATCAACACATAAACAAAAGAGGAGTAGAAACACAGATGAGCTTATTTCATTCCACACGAACAACATTTTCTCTGAAATAGAACACACGTGGTAACAGGCGAGAAGTGAAGAATATGTAATTACCAATTATATAACACCCTGGCGATACTTTCCGACCTGTATCCACTATCAGGGCAACCTTCTCCACGAAGCTCCAACTTTGACTCAGTGGGGGCTCTTGTCTCCTGTGACCAGTGCTGCTACTTAATTTATAGCCTGGGGCTTCTTCAGTGTCTGATACAAAATTCCTATTCCGTGGCTCACCGCCGCCAACAACTGGCAACTTCAAGGGGTTATATTTACAGTTTCAGGTAATGATCACACTTAAAATGTCCCATTACATATTGTACATTACATTCATTAGACAAATTTACCTTCCGTTTACACTAATCACACATATATTTTGGATACTACCTCCTCAGAATATCAAATCAGGACTAACCCACCGACTTAGCTGCCATTTTGAAAATTGTCGATTCCGCACTCAATGGTTTGTAAATGAGGATAGTGTTGGGACCATTAATGGGGGTTTATAATATATATAAAAGTATGCATTTTGCAAATATTTCAGAGCATCAATAATGATATGATATATGGTGTGGCCGCAATTTATTTTGATACCCAAATCAAATGTATTTTTGTGGGACTCTCCCGCAATGCATTGCGCCATGTTCAAAATGGCGCTCACGAACGTGCATAATTTGCCGGCAAAAGGCATCGTGACGCATTTGGATATATAAATAACCATGATAACTGCTTCTGGCACAACTAAGCGGGCAGATTAAAGTTATGATAGTAAGCCATGTTTTAAATGCACTTTAACGACGTTTGCCCTGATAACTTGGAAAACAGACACCTTAACCTAGTGAAATATTAGGACACGATGGCTGCTTTCTCGATAGTATCTTTCAGCCAGGGGTGATTAATTTTTATCAGGAAAGGGCGCCTTGATTTTTTTTTTTTTTTATGTTTCATAAAATTCATTTAGGGTCTCGACTTTTCAGTATAGTCGGTCGGGTTACCGGAAACACACATATATTTTTAGTAGGCTTCGGGTAACTTGAAAGTTTGTTGAAACAGGGTTTAAAATGGATGTTCTTTCGCCTTTTAGAGAATACTTCCTTTGACGTCAGTTTGATTTGTCACCTTGTCACGGCCGGAGGCACTTGTATCATAAAAAAACATAAGAGTGTTTTCTTGGAATACAGGAGGCACATATATAGCTAAAATCAACTGCTTGAAAACACGGAATGCCTGCCAAAATTTCTCAAAATCTGAAAAATGAAAAAAAATATCTGAAAACCGGTAGGACAGTACCTCAAAATGTTCTTATCTCTAGCTCTCACAACAACAAAAATGAGAAATGATCGTGGTGACAGTATTCACGTGTACTAACAAAAAGTGACAGCAAAGTGGATGGGGGACTCTTTCTTTCTTTTATCACCCAGATTCAACATAATAAGATATGTTGCCATGTATATGTCTTAATCTTTTCAACTCAGTCTCATCCAAATGATAGATGAAACAGAGTGTTTACGAGGGGCAACTAGCAAACCTATTTTTACTTTAAGCATATTTCCAAATGCAAGAGCAGTTTTTGGCAGTGTGTTTCGGCCACTGAGGAAAAGGTAATTTTTCATATTTGTGACGGTATGCACCGTAAAAGGACATTTGCAGCTTTATAATTGCAATTGGTTGATTGGTAACGGCATGTTTGAAAGATTTTTGGGTTTCTGAAGGCATAAATTGCTTGTTTTCTCTCGATCGTGACCGGACGTCAAATCTGTGAAACCACGATGGTGGAAATCAGCTGGTAACATTTGAGCTGTGTTTTTTGCCCTCCTTGTGGTTAATTCATGCCATGTCAACACAAAAAACCTAATATGTAATAAATGGAAGATTATGAGCCATAATTTCTACACGATACACGATAGACATAAATGTTTCTTGTCATAGAGGTTGGCTGTTGTACACTAACGATACAATGCCAAAATAAGATAGCTGTCCTTGTTGCGGGTGCCATTAAAATGCATGTAGCAGTCATGGCCAGTGGTCAGCGATTAACCCATAGTTCAAGTCATGGGTCAAAAATGACATTACGGTGCATGCATGAGGAAATCATGTATTCTATTTTGCACAGACCTCGGTGAATTGTTGATTTGGCAAATTTTGCCCTAAATTGAATTTATACATAAAATTCAGCACACATGGGTGCAGGAAGATTGTCGAGATAAAGATTGTTTTTTCGATTATTTCTAATGTTCTGGAGTTCACTGTCTATCTCTCCGAACAACGTAACACTGGACTAATTACTGCTTAATTTCAAACCCTTTATTTAGTAAGCTACTGGTCTCACAACATAGGCAAATAAACTAAGCGGGAAGCGACCAACAGTTGGAGTTCTAACTTTACTTGCTAGGTGTCAGCACTTTTGTGGTACTATCTTGTATGATATCGCCATCAGTATTATGGTTTCACGCAAGTAATTCAACCTGTGAAAACAACAAAAAAGAGCTACCACCTTGCAGTTTATCACATGGATTACATACATACATGCATTAAGCACCAAAATGTGTCAAACAATTTTTACATCAAATAAACACTAGAAAACATGGGAATGAATGGGATTTTTTCAGCAAATTGTCATGGCAACCAAATCTGCGTAATTCTACTTGCAATATTATTGCGCCGACACAGTGTTGACTCCAGCTGAACCGCCTGTGTATACTGGTGCCAGCGTACATAACTTATTAATATTCACTTGAGCTCAAAGCATACACTATTTTCCACAATCAAGCCAAAATCTGCCTTTCTGGTTGCAACAGTTTTGAAAATACAGCCCAAGGCATTCCTGTCAAATTTTCTTTGCACTCTCCAATATGTTACCTCAGCACAGGCATAATTACCCCCGTGGAACCTTAAAGGATAGCTCTGTACCATGCTTTTACGCTGTGAGGAGATGGGTTGACCTTGCATGCGAATGGCCCTTTGACCTCGTCAATTAGGTCAAGGTCTTCATGTTGAGTTCGAACCCAGCTCGTCTTTGAGAAATATAATGTTTCAAAATATCATACTACAAACTCAAACGTTTTTTGGGTTAGACTAAACAGAATAATTGATACAAGTAGCCATTTTACCTTATTACGTCAAGTTTACCCACATTGTATCTAAACAAAACACTTACGCAGGGACATCACCTCGCCCATTTTCAAAGTCATACATCGAGTACTTCCGGAGGTATAATTTGGAACTAGGCCCCAGATGTGTAGTTATGCTCTTTCAAAACTATTGCACAGCAATGTCAGAAGAGGTACCTTTTAACTTTTTAAAAAATAACAACACAAATATTTTAAGAAACGTTCATAAAGCATATATATATATATATATATATATATATATATATATATATATATATATATATATATATATATATATATATATATATATATATATATACATATACATATATATCAACGTTGCAAAAATGCTTTGCCAAAAAGGAAAAAAATTCAAGCATCTGTCGTTGAACAAATTTATGTCTCAGCGTACCCACAAATGTTCCTATGCAATTTGGAAGCAATTGGGCTAGCTTCTTCAGAGAAGTCTTTTCAGGGTTTGGCCAAAATTGGAACTACAAATCGTATAAAAAGATTCCCCAGCATGAATAATCGAGGAAACGTTGTAAAGGTACATTCCCACCAGGTTTGTAGCGGACCTACGCAATGGTTCTAAAGAAAAGTACCCTTACATGCATTCTTACTTCTGCCCATATACTTTGCATGCTTACACGTATTCTCATTGACACAAGTTCAAAAAATCCTTTTAAAATCAATATTTGCAAGACGAGCCCCTTCGCAAGAAACCTGGTTTGGAGAAGATGAAATTGTAAAACTACACAACAAATTGAAAAAGAGAAAATTGCAAAACCTCTGTTGAAGAAATGTAGGTTAAGATTAACCAGACATGTTCCTGTCTGATTTCAAGGCAATTAGCCACTGTTTCTGAGAAAATGGCCGAAGATTTAAAAAAAAAGGACATACATCGTCAAAAAAATAAGATGGATTTTTTATTAATGCTGGTGTGTATCAAAATGAAGAAATTAAATACAGATCCCCCAAGGTTCCCCCAGCACCAAGTTTGACAAGGATCTGGCGAACACTTTTTAATCTGGCTCGTATAATAGTGGCAAGAAACGCAAAAGTTATTTTCACCCACAGGTACGAATTCGACGCCCGTAATCTGGAGATTATATCAGTAAGTAGGTGGTGTGATAGATAACATTCCGATGCTGAAAATACAATGAAAAAAGGTAGATGTTAATTTTTGAAAGTGATAGGACCTGGGTCGGCTGGTTATAGATAAACTGGCTGTCTAACATATATACCGGAAGAACATGTGCTGTGTGTTAGAAATCCGCAGAAGAAAAATGAATTCAAATTGACGCTCTTGTGAAACGTTTACAGGGGAACAGAGAATGCAGAGTCTGTAATTATGGATTTCCAGACAATACTGGCACAATTATGCTTCCAGCGCCAGGCTTTAAATTGGACATAGCTGTTCTCGCAGATGGTAATGTCGATATATGCCTTTTCAAATCACAATGGTGTCTCGGTACGTTTGGTTCATGATCATTTATCAGCAGCCCGAACTGAATACGGTAGCATTTCTTGGACAATCAGCAGTTTAGTTGTCAAGTTCCGTGTGTCTGATTTTAAGAATTAATCTCTGTCTGCCTTGCATCGGATAACAATCGGTAGCTTTGCTGTCCTCGCATTGATCTATCTCACAGACAAGCACACTGAAATGTCTGTTCACTGAATATTCTATCAGTGAATACAAGACTAGATTTGGTATTAAAAAGCATTTGTACGATGATAGAATTGACCTTTCTTGAAAAGGGTTTACCTGCAATCGTATGACCTTTGGGGGATGCTTTCTATATAATAAACCTATATACTTAATTGACCCCAAGGCTTTGCAGAAACTGTCTGTACTACGGATAGAACTCAACATTCAAAATTGTTGTATAAACATAAGCATTATGGATGGAAATTATTTTTTGTGACAGAGTGGATATTTCTTGAAAAATGTTCAAGATCAAATTGTCAAATTTATGCTATTATGATCTCAATACATGCATCTACAAAAGGATGCCAGGGATGTTTCACAACCGCATCTGTTTTTATACAATTATAGTGATACAAACGTTGCCGAAAAGATGAATAATTTTTCAAAATTGATAAATTTGGTGGACTTTTTATTTTTACACACATTTTAAGAAGCACCATTCATTCCTTACAAAATCCCTGATACGTTTTTTTTTTTTTTTTTATTTGATCAAAATAAGACAATTAGTATCAGAGAAATAGCCACATTAACTGGATATTTTGGTGCAACTACCGATTGTCTGTAATCAAGTTTCAAATGTTAACACGATCCATTGACTAGCATGTAAGGATTAAAAGCATTGTCTTACTTTCTTCAAATTGTATTGGGACCAGAATTTCCAGATTTGGACAGCTGATAGTCAATATACATGTCAAAATGTCCAAAAATCTCTAACTGAACAGATTTATCCAAAGCTAGTTGAACGTTAAATTAAGACAGCGCTTCCTTCCCCAAAAGACCAGGTAGTCCCTTTATTTTCTATTTGCAGGTTCCCTGTCAACACAATAGATACAAAGCAATCCATAGTAATCGTTGTCTCCTTATTTTCTTTGAAAATGTGTCCAATATTATCACTTTCATAAATGCGACAATTGTGCATGGACAATGGGATATTAGCACTTGGAAGAGACAACTTTGTGACCCGAAAAAACGTGTAAGATGATAACAATTCACAAGTTTCATAACAGGCGACACACCCCAATTTAATCTGCATTATGCAGCAACAAAATATTGTGTATTATATATATATATATATATATATATATATATATATATATATATATATATATATATAAATATATATATATGTATTATATATATTATATATATTATATATATATATTATATATATATATTATATGTATATATATATTATATATTTTTATATATATATTATATATATATATATATATATATATATATATATATATATATATATATATATGATTTTGGTGTACCATACGAAAAAGAATTTTTTGTTTAATGAAAACACACTTAGGCCGACGCTGTGTAACATGAAGAAGATGATGATAGGTTATCAATGGCAGGACCATGGGTTGTTTACAGAAGGTTGTTCCACAGGCTCTGTCTTCTCACGATACATATTTCTCATAGATATGAAATCGGCCATGACTCTTAAGTATATGGCAATGACATTAAAACATTTTAAGAACATTTTTGCGCAAACAACATATGCAAAAACATGTATTTCCGAAGACTCTTTTCAGGCCATCGGTTCTCGTTAAAAAAAAAAGCAATGATTCTAGAACAGAAATTCTCGTCCGCGTTTAACCCCACCCAATTAACTGCTGTAAAACATTATGCTGTCAGAAATTACAGTGCCTTACTGGCATTTCTTATTCTAGTATTGGATGTTAGTGAAATGATATATTTTTGTGTGCTTGGGCAAGTTAGTGTTAAACTGACGAGAAACTAGAAACAAGACCTAGTGAAGTTAACTTCCGTAGAATTCATGCAAAAGCGTGTATCTGATCTTTACGAAGAGGGGTTAGAAAATGAATCGCTACAGCAGATGTTGAAATCCATAGAACAGATTCTAAATATATAGGTGATACATGGGGAAATATAATGCGACGCAATTGGATTTGCCAAAAGCCGTCGACACTTTAGACCAATAAATTTAAATTCACAAGCGTCAATTTTATGACTTACATGATATTCCAACCAGTGGCTGACAAATGATTGTCCACGTTTTGTAGATGATCTGCACACAACACTCGTTTCAAAATGCCCTCTTTTTGCGACTTGATATTACAGTATCAGGTTTAGTGATTCTTCTGCCTGGAAGATGTGTGACCGGTATTCAATGACTAAGAGCCACAGTGTGATGATGACACGTGTTGGCTGCTTATATGGCAACATAGAAACTGATCTTGGTCATAGAGCCTACACCTTATCCACTTGGATTGATCACTGCAAAGCCCAAAACACTAATAATAGGTTAATAAGTGAACAGAAGAAGGTCTGAATAGATAGATATATATATAGATAGATAGATAGATAGATAGATAGATAGATAGATAGATACATTGATACATAGATAGATAGACAGACAGACAGGCAGGCAAACAGACAGACGGACAGACAGACAAACAGACAGACAGACAGACAGACAGACAGACAGACAGACAGACAGACAGATAGATAGATAGATAGATAGATAGATAGATAGATAGATAGATAGATAGATAGATAGATAGATAGATAGATAGATAGATAGATAGATAGATGGAAGGATGGACAGGCGGGACGGCGGGCGGGCAGACGGACGGACGGTCAGACAGACAGGCAGATAGCTAGCGATAAATAGAAGACAGAAGAAATGCATGTAGGTAGGTTGGTGGAGAGATGGGGATGGATCGGTGGGTGGTTGGGCTGACAGACAGATGGACGGACGAACAGACTGACAGACAGACAGACAGACAGACAGACAGACAGACAGACAGACAGACAGATAGATAGATAGATAGATAGATAGATAGATAGATAGATAGATAGATAGATAGATAGATAGATAGATAGATAGATAGATCTTAGATAATTGTAAAATAGAAAAATGAAGTAATACAAATACTTGAAAAATGGATTAACTATTGAATAAATAATTCAACAGATGGATAAAGGCCTGTTTTGTGTACAAACAGCTGCTGTTTTTACTGACACAAATATGCATATAAATGATGATTATAATAAATAAATAAATTAATTAATAATCGTACATAGATTAACAGATTTCAGACATAAACTCATTAGAGACCTATTGGTAAATGAAGACAAAATGAAAGTCATTTTTTGTGAGAAAAATTGCAGCCAATTGAATCTTTTTACGCTGCCAAAATGAAACTGATTCACTGACTTACATCAGCTTCGGTTGGTGATGGCGACGGGCAAATTTGCCCATGGTGTCCCTCCATATATTTTTGTTAAAACAATTTAATATACAGTAAATACACTTATTTTCAAGCGAGTTTTTAGATTTCAGGTATTTCCCTGAAGCTTTTTCTTTGACACGGCTCCTGCTAAAGCTATGTTCAAACGCTTCCTGGCTGCTTTAACTACTATGATCTTGCGCCACCAGTGAAATGTACAGCAAATAAAGCTACAGAGAAAATAAAGCCGACGTAAAGCAGGGCGAAAATTGACCCAAATCAAGTAAGTTGACTATCATCAAATATTGGCACCACACTGGTCGGTGAGACAGCAAGATGTTATTGATGAGCACGCTAGGAATAACTCAATGAGAGTGACGAAACGAAGAGGTATAAGAACCTGGGAAAATTAAGGGCGTTGGTCGTGTAAAACAGTGGGAAATTCCATCCCGCAGATAGATTTTTTTTCGCTGCATAAGAAACCAAAGGCTTCTCTTTGCCGCATGGTATTTCACAAGATCTAAATACATAGATAAAAACTGCAAGCAATAATGAGTTCTAGCATTTCATAGCGGATCCTTGCGTTTCACCTGAGACTATTGATTGCATTAGACCACCTCGACAATGCTTGACCATGAAAATGTCACGAAGTTTAGTATGTTAACACATTGGATAGCAAACTTACGGTATACTGTTTATGGCTTCAGATCAAATGACTTAAATACACAAAGAAAAACAACAAGTATACTTCAACACCTGTCTAATGTGCATACAATGTATACTGTATCTGAACCCCATTGGCAATTAACATAACTAGCTGGCGTAGGCGCTTGTAATTCAGGCCTTGATTGTAGTCCCGGTGGAGCAGCCAGCTTCTTCATCAGTTAGAAATGCCAGGTGATGGATCTAGGATGACCACAGGCGGGCCTTTTATTCAAACAATCAGGACGTCACATCCTTTCTTCTGCACAATGGTCAAGTAATTCGGTGTCTTCTTTTCGGATTCCTGACAACTGAGTTGCCCGACGCCAGATTGGTTTGACAGTATCTACATAGTTTATCGGCAGTAAGTAATGTTGTGAATCTTGAAAGTTACAAGAAAAGCGACAGACGGCTATGTTCAAAAATGAGTCTGTGACGAGCGGCAGAGACCACAACAAATGCAGATTTAGGGTCGACTTCCTGTTGCACGGTTGCAGGGCAGAAATAATCGTGTGACCGCGCAATTTTACCCGCCTGTCAGTCAGTTTGTCACCTATGGCCGAACAGCATGAGAAAAATTGAAGTACACGGCAATGGAATTAGCATATCTGAATGATAAAAAGGAATTGGTACAGATGCTCCCCTTTGTATAGAATGTCACATACAAATGAATGTGCCTTGTGCACAAATGAAGTGCACTGCGACAACGACCCTTCAAAGCACCATGCATAAGAGAGGCGCATATGTTTAAAAAAGGCACACAAGAGAGCGGTCGTGTGGCCCTCCACAGTCTCAAGAGAAAAGAAGTGATTGATCAGGTTAGGCATGTACAGTGCCCAAAGAGGACTGCGTGTTGCCATGCTACCCCTGCCCAGACAAGATGTTGCCAATCATTGCTGTTACCGCTGAAAGCTGTCACTACCTTCCGCGAGTCAACACTTCCAAGTGACTGTCTATGTCACGGCTAAACGAGCGGCGGTCCGCGTATGGAAATGTATCATAATTAGTTCTGTTCATTTCTGTGGTTGTGTGATCGGCCCTGATTTCAAGATGAGCATCTTCATCAAAGCCACTTACTTTGTCACAGCTACCTGAAGTCAGCCGGCCAATTATATACGACCGTTATTTGCTCCCGGGTCATCATTAAATAACACTGCACTAACGAACCTCATAAGAGGAGGCAAGAGCTTTTGAAGGTAGGACCAGATGAAAGGAGGCGTGTCAAATATAGATTCTTCTGTGTACCTGTGGAGGCATCACACAAAGAGATATATAATATCGGTTCAGTATAAGAAGGTATCTCGTGGCAATCATTAGCGCATCCTAGGTTTCCGCCAGGAAGTGGAAATCTACCAAGACTGGACTGGTGCACTTTTGAGACTTTCCGCGGGCCAAGGCGGGGGATAAAGCCAAAAGAAGATTATACCTGCTGACGTCACAATGGAGATGACATCTATAGCGGGTTGATTGTAAATCTGTCAAGACGGAAAGCAAATGAATGCAAATAGTACAATTCTCCTATCTCCTATACCTATTTACCTGCCACATGGATATGTTAAAGGAAAGCCAAAGTATAACGGAGCGGCTCTGCGAACGTGCTGTATGTATAACAGACCGCATATCTGAACCCCGTAAGCTGACAGCACGATGAATACGTAGATCCTTCGGGCTGTATACCGACTAAACATTCACAGGTCCTCCCAGGCGGAATGTGTTATCTTTCGACGCTAGAGATCGAAAAACTTTAGGACGAGCTGTCCATCTGCCTAAGGAGCGCAATACATTAGCGAGGCTTAATTTAGGACGCCGGCGGCTTAGCATGCGTGCATCATCAATACATTTCATGGAGGTTACGGGTTATTGCGTTTATGATATTGAAGGCAATGACCAGGCCTTACTTTCAGTTGAGGGCAAGTTCTAATGAAATCACCAAAGCATGCTGTTATAACAGGGTGTTTTTATGCAAAGTGAAGCAAGCCTAGCAAAAAACCGGGACTGATCGTCACGGCCGCATCATCGCAAAGCCAGCAATGGGCAGCGGTACTATGGAAGCTATTGGAGGCATACACTGTCTACTTACATTGTGTTTTCTTTTTTATGGTGAGGTTACATCACAGCGAACTTTGGAATACAGCATTCAAGAAGAACAGCCCAGTGGAATTGTAATTGGAAATGTACTTATAGATACTTCCTTACATGTTAAGTATTCACCTTCAGCGTTGAGCTCTTTGCAGTTTCATTTCCTGGATCAACATGGTACTCACGTAAAGTATTTTGAGATCGAAAAAAGTGGTTTATTAAAATCCACCAAGAGGCTGGATAGAGAATCACTTTGTCTGCTTAAAGTTAACTGTGGAGTTCAGTTTAGTTTGACAGTGAAGCCTATACGATACTTCCAGGTGATTAAAGTTAACGTGCGCATTACTGACATCAATGATAACAGACCCAAGTTTCCGAAAGCTAAGGTACGTCTGACCATTACAGAAGGACAGGCCCCTGGGGTTGTGTCCGTTATACCCTCGGCCACAGACAGGGACATTGGCGACAATGGAATCCAAGGATATCGTCTATCTTCTAGCTCTTCTGGCTTCCGGGTTAGCGAGCGCACTGGTGGAAGTATTGTGCTTGAATCAACAAAGCTACTAGACAGAGAATCGAAGGAATTCTATCAACTTCGAGTCGTGGCGTTCGATGGCGGTACCCCAAGGAAATCAGGATCTATCATTGTGGAAGTTACCGTAAAGGATCTAAATGACAACTCACCTCAGTTTGAAAACAACACATACAGGGTTCGTATCTTTGAAAACGCTACGACTCATTCACGAGTGGTAAGGGTAAGGGCACACGACGCAGATCAGGGAGTTAACGGTCAGGTTACTTATAAATTCTCTGAGCAGAGCCAGTTGGCCTACGGTGCTTTGTTTGCAATCAACAGTGATACGGGAACAATTTTTCTCAGGAAAAGATTGAGTGATCAACGGGAAGATGCGTTTGATCTCTCCGTCATAGCAACAGACAAAGGCCCTAATGCCGTACCTGTCGGCACAAAAGTGATCATCCTGGTATTGGATGTTAATGACCACGCACCACAAATCAAAGTTTATCCCCCCAGTGGCTTCACCGGCAGCAACATTAATCCTAGGGCTATTCGTATTGCGGAAAATATTGGAAAAGATTCTTTTGTTGTTCATTTTTCGGTGTCTGACATGGACCGTGGGGAAAATGGGAAATTCGACTGCAAATTGGACAACTCGCACTTTGTCCTGAAAACTTTAGATCCCACAGAATATAAAATAATTACAGCAAAAAATATCGATCGAGAAACCAGCTCCACGTTTCGCATAAGAATAGAATGTGTGGACCACGGTACGCCAAGGATGAGTTCTTCTAAGCACATAAATGTTATAGTTGAAGACAAGAATGACAATCCACCTGTGTTTTCCCAACATACATATTTTGCTAAGTTACACGAAAATGGTCACCCGGGTGATGTCGTTGCTCAAATAAGAGCAGCTGATAAAGACTTGGGAAAAAATGCGCAAATCATTTATGGATTATTAAGCGAAAATTCTGATATGTTAACTGTGAACCCCCAAACAGGCTTAGTGACCACTAAACTGGTGTTTGACCGAGAAAAGCAGCAAGATTTTGAGGCAGTTGTGTTTGCTCGTGATTCCGGAGATCCGTCACTCACATCTACTGCCAACGTGCTCATCACCATCGTTGATATCAATGATGAGGCGCCACGATTCTCTCAGGCTAAGTACAGTTTCCACGTGCTGCGAGGTGATGTTGCCGGCACGGAGGTCGGCACCGTGTACGCCACGGACGCCGATTCGGCGCCGTACAATCAATTCCTCTATTCCTTTTTAACAGAGAAGCTGCTCTCGGTACCTTTCACCATTGATGCCAAGACCGGGGTGATCAAGTCTAGAGACGTGCTCTTGAAAGATAACACATCCGCCTTCCATCTCACCATTATTGCTTCAGATGTTAATGCACCCCAGCTTAAAAGTTCAGCCAATGTCTCCATTTATTTTGTTGATAAAAGTACTCCTGAACTTCCACCAAAAACACAAGAAGCAGTCAGTCAATTTCTTGGCTTGTCCAACTACAACTGGGTAATTATATTTTCACTTTCTGGTGCCTTATTATTTATGGTGACCATTCTTATATTAGTTGTGGTTATCTACACAAAACGACGACACAGATCTCCTGACAGAAGGGGTTATCTTTCCGGGAACTTAGTCAGGGTGACCCATAGAGATACTGATGTTCTCCGCGGAAAAGGTGAACTCTTCGACGGAAGTGATCGCCTGAACGAAGTGTGGGGAACATTGCTGGGGATGAAAGACGGAAAGTTCATTCAGAGCGATATTAGGACCACCCCAGGACAGGATGCAGACGCCGGAAAGGGAACTCAGGTAGGATTTATTTTAATTAAAAAATCCCAGGATAAAAGAAACTGCAAGGTAAACACTTCAAATATTAGTGTAATAGATGCCGTTCGATGACAAAATGACAATTCAGGAAAAACACAAGTGTCGTTTTTATCATCATGTCTATAACGTCATCATTACTTTTGCATGACCATCCAGTAAGGTTGTTAAAAGATCATGAGAATGAAAACAACACACGATATAATAGTATTTACACTCATGTTCACGTTAAGTTATATTTGTTTTCATATTTATATTTACATTTATATTTACATTTATATTTATATTTACATTTATATTTACATTTATATTTACATTTATATTTACATTTATATTGATATTTTGTGCATGTCCATATTCATATATTATTTACATTTATTGATATGCTTTTATTTCTAACTGTATATGCACTTGTATCTGTATTTATTCCTGGAGCTACAATTAAACCTTTAATTTATACTACGTTTACTACTTATATATATATATATATATATATATAGTGAATCGTGCTAGCAGTTCATCTATGTAACGAAACCTCTTTTGCAGAGAATAATCAGACTTTTCGGTAATAAGGTACATTTCTTTGTGATATGAATGCATGGATAAATAACTTCATAAATTTTACAGGTAATGGGATAGTTCACTTATATGTAGGTTTTGGTAATGTATCAATATTTGAATTGACCTCGACACTCTGCAGTCAAAGTTCAATATAAGTGTATATTTCGGGCTTGTACCTCTCGAATTGAGCTAGCCTTGATGTTATTGTGGTGGGCACAGATGAGGGGTTACTCTGTGGATTTTCATGTGTTGCTATATAATAAAAATTGTCAATGGTTGACGTGTGCTGTATGTTATAGTACACGACGTGTCCCGTCATCGCCCGCAACTGGCCTGGCATGTTAAAACTATGCAACAATTTGTCAAAATGCGCCACTCAATGTAAGCAGCCATGCATGTATTTCAATGCCTAATTCTAGAATGTCTAGATTAATTGGCACGGGCAAGCAATATTTGGATAAGAGGAGATATGCATAATAAATTCCAGCCACAACTGCATACTTGATTGCCTAGTCTCGCTTGGCGGGATTTGGCGAGATACGGTTAGGTACCTGTGGGGACAAGCGGGATCTTACAAATATTTTGGAAATGAATAATACTTATTAAAGGCAGATGCAAATGTTTCTTTATATATGGCTCGGAAAGTACTAGATGAACACCAATTTGGCATTTGTGAACTGAAAATTCTCAAATAACGCTAATTTTGTTTTTTTTAAAAAATGAACAAATGGCCCTGTCTGTGACATTAATGCGACCCGCACGTCCCCCGTGATCGCCTGGCATTAATCTGGTGCTTTATGGCGGGAAATTAATATTCATACGGCGAAAAAGGACGACTTAGGGTTTTTTTGGAAGGGAAATGGCTACAGAAAGCAATGACCATATTCATTTGACCGTTTAAAGATTTCTTGGTAGGAATCCAACCCACAAAATCTTACAAATTTAAACGTCATTGCAGGTAAGTCGTGCCTAGCATATCGTAAAGTTGGTTGTCCAGTGATCTGATGCTTTTAAATGGTAGAAAATATGATTGTAGACGTAGCTTCTTCTGACAGGCCAGAAAATCAGTAACCAATATGTTAGCGAATAAGCTGGAGACAGACCGACATACCGAAGAGAGCCAGACAGACAGACAGACAGAGAGACTTGACCACATGTCGGGTGACTTGTCCTAAAACGGCGTAGAAAGGACAGAAAACTACGAATTAAGATCAATACATATGTGCAGGGTGATTGCTCCGTTTTTCGTCTTGATAAAGCTGTTAGGTCAAAGTTCAACCCCAACTTTACCAATATGTTTGATCCAGCAGGCCAGGCTAGAATAAGGGATCATGGTACGGAAGAATCACCGTTTCTCTCTACAAAGATGCAAACAAGCGGTTTTCATTCGTATTCAATGGCCGAGTTGGAGGTGAATCAATCGGTTATTTATGATTTCGTGTAAGTAAAATACGAGTCTCTTAAACATCCTACTGAGGTTATTATGGTGAATAATATACTTGCAATAGCACGGCCATATTCCTTGCATTACTACCATTGAAAAAGTGTTGCCAAGGATTGTGACTGGCATAGAGAAAAGGAGGTCAAATGTCGAAACCACAAAAGTCAGGCTCCTGCATGATGAATGCAAAGGTTGGGGAAGATTATCGGGCAATGCCACGTGTGCTTGCTCTTGATAACTCTTCCTGCACACGTGGCCTGGCATTCGAGAATTTTGTGTCTTCAGCAAGCAGCACAGGTATGGCAGACCAGA
This sequence comes from Hermodice carunculata, assembly GCA_964020975.1. Classification (NCBI taxonomy): domain Eukaryota; kingdom Metazoa; phylum Annelida; class Polychaeta; order Eunicida; family Amphinomidae; genus Hermodice; species Hermodice carunculata. The sequence goes on along the minus strand of OZ026622.1, from coordinate 27,266,483 downwards.
ATTATGTCTGTCTCTGAGCGCCATCAGGTATCAGCATTTTAAAGGGAGAAAATAAGCTAGTACAGGAGCCTTAGTTACTTGCGAAGCAGCCTAGTGCTACAAATATAGTGTAGCATACATAAACAAGAAAATTAAGAGTCTGTGTCGCAGGCAAGAGCCTTAGATTAAGGTATCAAAGGTTTTTTTTTGTTTTTTTTTGTTTGTTTTGTTTTTGGTTTTTTTTGTTTTGTTTTTGGTTTTTGTTTTTTTTTATTCTAAATTAAATCATATCCCATGCTAGGAGCACATTTTTTCACTCCCTTACATGGTTTTGACAGTTTAATTCTAACACATCTATTGTTACAATGTTGAACCCACCTAACTTTCTGCTAAAGCAGACCCAAGTATGTGCCAAAATGAATTGTACACGTGAAAATGGAGCCATGAACAAAACACAAAGACAGGAGCTGTTGTTGTATACTTGCATATATTGAGCGGACATTAACAAATAAATTCACAGTTTAATGTTCAGGTAGCACAGCTTGCAGATAGGGTTGACTGTTTTTATCTCTGTATGGGCCCCCACTTGGTCTGCCATCAATCACTGTGGGCTGCAACTCAGAATCAAAGAGCCGTGTCAGGAACGGAAAACTATATCTAAAACGTTAGCCTGATTAACTTATTTTACGAAAATAAATCCACATATATCTAACCAAACTGAACTTAGATTTTTTTTAATTCTTATGTCTGCCAGCTGCCAAACTAAAGACGTATTTAGATTAGGGGTTCACTGTGAAACAGAAAACAACAAGCAGACAGTTACATATCTATATACAACACAATGCACGTAATTTATGCAACCAGGACGTTCAGACTAATATTCATTACTTTGGCACATTACCTACCCACAATGGAGCTTTCGTAGCGCTCACAATTTATAACTTGGTAGCTTATAGACCTACCATTTCACTTTAAAAAAAACTCGATTTAACCTAGAGCACTATTGGTCACCATACTTAAATAAATGAATCACAATCTGGAACCACCTGTCCACAGAAACTTCAAATATGAAGAGGATACATCCCAAGTTCAAGGGATTTATCTGGACTTCTGCTTTTTTAACCCCGGAGCGAAGCGTAGGGATTTAAAATTGCAGGATTCCAGATAAATCACGAGAACAAGGGATGTATCCTTTTTATACCATGAATTTTCATGAATATAAATGCATTTTAAAATGTATTCACCGAAGCAAATCAGTCCTGTGTTGAAATTTAGCCACGGAAATTAAAGCAGGGATATATGTGTCAGCAGGTGACATATATATCCCATGGAGAAAACAAAGGAGGCATGGTTTAAAACCTGCATGTACACAACACCTTTGCTGCTGTATGCACGGGCCAGCCTCTCGCGTGAAACTGACCAAGATTTCATTTCTGCCCCTCTATTTATTACAGACAGGGTGATTATTTCACCCTGCTCTAAACACTTTTTTACTTAGTGACCCGACCTCATTTAACCAATCAGATCCAGATGTTCACATGATGAACTTCTGCAATGCATGTGCACGTGAAAATGCAGGTACATTAACCCTATTAACTCTTTAAATGCCTGTTTGAAGGTACTAAGCAGTGCTCTGGCTACCAGGGGTAAACCAGGCTACTTTTAACTAAGTGGGCGGGCTTCATAGTTTTTGATATCATCATACAGAGGGCTATGCGATTATTAGATTCCTTCATCTCTCGTTGTGATCCTGGCCAGGACAGCAGTGGCTGAGATGTAACCCACATCCTGGGCTGATATGCAATCATGTAGTCTGACTGATCTCTGCCTAATGACTGGCAGTTCATTTGCCACCTGGTTATAGTGAATCAAGATTATAAATGATAAACTCAAATCTTACTACTTGTATTTTTAACTCATTTCAATTATGTATTTGTAACCATCAGATTTTCGTATATATACATATTTACATACATTATATATATATATATATATATATATATATATATATATATATATATATATATATATATATATATATATATATATATATATATTTATATTTATATATATATATATATATATTCATGACCCACCTAAAACTTATCCAACCAAACAGTAACAAATAACTATTGGGAAAATAACTGTATGCTATGAGCCAATGAAAACGTATAGGCAGGAGATGATCTTTTGATGAATTCCAGATATAAGTGATCATTATCAGGCCCGTTATTACTCCAGGGAAAAGGTCCTAAGATTTGATTGAGTCATTTTATACCCTGAGAATGTCCTTACGGCCTTGAATTTTAACCGAATCGCTGTAATATTAACTTCACTCAAGAAAGACTCCAACTGATTGACATCCTCTTGTGCTCGTTAAGGACATAGTTCTTTTTAGCTTTAATGGAGAAATCTGTCAGTACACTAACTTAACTAGTCTTAGCAGTGATAAAGGAATCATTGTCATGTTCGCAAATCAACACAAATACGATTTGAACCACCCCAGGTTACATCCAGTCTTCTTATGGTTGGGATTTTGTTTGCTTACTGTTTGTATTTTTGGTCATACATAATACATAATCAAGCAAGCTGACACATTCATTCCGAAACAGCAGCCAGAGCTTGTATACAGTTATTGCAAAAACAAAGAAAGGATTTTTATTGTTTGACATCCCCGTTGTTTTGACAAGGTTTAAATTGTGAAATTGAATTATCATATAGTTAAAGTGTAGACCCTCAGTGTAAACTCTCTTGTAAAAATCATTTTCGTTGTGTAAGCTTAATGTACAAATGTTTATGCAACGTTTGCGTTTTATATGGTTGATTATAAAACCATTTCAGTACAACATCAAATTCGGGATCCAGTTTGCAAGTAGTCTTTGTCCTTGTGCACTGTCTATGTTTGGAGTCTTTTTAGTATCGTCTTTACCGAGAAGGATAATGATTAATCCTAAAATGTTGTGTACTGTAGTCGGCTCATCTCTAATGACCAGCGGGTAAATGCATCGCGCAAGCTGTCTGGATTCTTAGATGGAAAGGAGCAACAACTATGTAGGTTGAATTGCCAGTCTATGAGAAGTCGCTCTGTTCTACAGGCTAGGGTTGTGTATTCCCATCGCTTTGCACCATAATGTGAAGTATAATCAAATGAAAAAGCTGTTATACGAAGATTCACCAAACTACCCTCAGTATATTTAAGAGTATAACTACGTGAACTACAAAAGCGCGTTTCAGATTTGATTTCGCATTTGTCACCAGCGCCGGTCAAAAGCGGCTGGGCTGCTTATGGTGCCAACGTCTTTTCGGTTACAGCAATCGTTTTAGCAGTTTTGTCAAAATTGGAAATGAATCGAGTAATCACAGTTAACATATCTCATATCCTTAATACTGGCGTAACACTGCAGATAGCTGTATCACATATACGGCTTTAGGGACTCCAATGGCGTTCCAATGATTCTTCTTGTAAAAAAGGTAAATGAAACCTTTCGGAATTTACCTATTGTTGGGCTAAAGCCCTGAGAAGGCGTTACTCAGTCAAGGACTTTAAACGCAAGGAAAGCGACTTCTCAAAAAGATAGAATATTCCTGCATTTTCGTTAGGATAGTCTTTGTTCGAAATTTAAGAATTGTCAACAGTAGGTAAAGTTGCCTGAAATGTCTTTTTAGAAAACGCCAGACAAAGTTCACCCCAGCTGAGAGTACACACGCAGGCACGGGTCAAGCACAAAAGGCTGCCCACAAAAACGTGAAGGACCGCAAAAAGGATGTACCTTGCTGTGGCGCCAATAGGCAGGTTGCTCTTGCTTAAATAGTCGTCTGCTTTGTAATGTCCATATTTCATCAGAGATTCACCTGAACAGCTCTCCCACTGTGCTATCCCGTCGCAAAGAATTGACAGGAAGGAGGGAAAACCCATGCATTAAGCAAAGCAAAATACTTTCTCTTGCAAGAGAAACAGCATCAGAAAAGATTGAGCTTAGGAGCTCTTATTTTTGAAACATACAGGAAACATGATATATTTCGAAATTTAAATTTGTATGGTGGATATGGTGGTATTTCCAGATGCTTAACTATCTGTCATGCCGTACGAGCATGCGCTCATCATGGTGGAACGTAACTCCTTTGCCTAGCAACAGCCAAACAGTACCCCTTCATCATGGTAGAACCTATCTGTATTGTTTAACAACAAAGGGGGCCAGGGCAGGGCCGCGATAAATATAAACGTCTTGTAAGTTTTAAGGTATTTAAAGGGTTCTGGTTTCATATTTGAACTAGTATTTACAAATCAACTCTCAAGCATGCTGAGGCTGGTCAACACTTTTATTGTACAATGTGATTCAACAGGCACCCCCGGTGCCTCTGGCGTACCGTATTGGCTGCGAGATGTCGAATGGAACCTTCCGAAAAGCCCCGTTCACACTGCTAAAATTTACCGCATTTTATTCGTAAGACTTGCGAAAGTAGCGTTCAGACCAGCTACAAATCACCCGCAATCCGTTGAGAATGCGCAAGCCGCTTCCGAAGGCAAAACCTACTGATGGGGGTGGTATTTTTGCGGATGTTAACCGGTAGTGTCTGCTTGCGCAAGTTCTGTTGCGTGTGTGAACGCAAAATGCGCATGTTTGCCGAAGATCGAACATGTAAAAGCACGCCAATTTGGTACGTGAATCCAAAAGTTAAGCCTTACAGTGTTAACTATCCATCCGCTTTCATTTCGGAAGTCAGGTGAACAGTCTGAACGGACATTTCGGATGGTCTTTCGGATGCGCAAAAATGCGAATGTTAATTCCGAAAATAAAATCAATAAAATCAAAATTAGTCAATAAAAAAGAAGTGTGAACACAGCATATGAGTAGTACCATCTAGTGACCCAGGTGGCCTGAAGCGTATCCCAGGATAACAGTCGACCAGTTTCATTGTCTGAAAACATCAGCTTTCCGTTATCCACCCACATGGGGATATATTTAGTTGACAGAAGCATCGGTCTATTTGTGATGTCTCAAGAGCTGACAAGGGAGAGTAAATCATTCAGATGCCTTTTATGTCTGCAATACAGACATCATCATATCGACACCACAACGATTGGTGGTTGCAAGGTGGTCAAGAAATTTGAAAGAGTCTGGCAGATTTTACGGAACTGGGATCATTCTATACACTAAAGTGACACATTTTCCCGTCCTTTTTAGCGGCAGCAAACAGCCTATTGGTATTGCTCATAAGGATAGCTTACATCCAAGTGCCCCCAATAAGCGTGTTTTAATATCACCGCTAATTCTTGCCATGCCCCACAAGTCAATTTCGAACAGCCGCGAAATTACTTTTCAGTTTTGTTTAGAATTCTGGTACAAAAAGACCCATATCAGAGATTCTAACGCTGTGAAAAGTTTTTCCTCAGAACAGAAACGTGTGTATCGATGCACATTTTTTGTTAAAAACGTCAAGGCTTTTAACCCTTATAGGCTTAGATAACGATACTTACGTTTGAAGTCACCTCATTTGTTACGCTTTGGGTTTGTCTTTAACTTTCAAATATGACTAAAGTGGCCTTTTGGTGTGAATATCTATTAAAGCTACTTCATATGCTTGATTTTTATCCTATCTGTTAAACACGGTTATCCGGTGAAAATTGTTGTAGTTGCTGCACCAGCGTGACCCCCCACAAGTAGCTTTACCATTCTTTGTCAACATTTGAAGACGCTTCACATGTAACAAACATAATGTAAATATTTAGAGTTAGGGGAAATTAACAAGCTGAAAATATCACTGAGACCACATCAAATACACAGAATGGTTGTCCCAGCGCGGCACTAAACACGATATACATTCATATTTAATTCCCCGTAAAGCAGCAGGATCCATTCTCGTGTAGAATATAAATATAACAAATGACTACTGTGGTAGATTTTACCTGTCCGTTAAAGAGCCATATCCCAGGTTTATGGCTCTGCTTTTCTCTCCTCAGCCTTGTAAATTACGACCACTTTCAGGCAGAATTGATAGATATTTTATTACATGTTGCATGCATTGCATACTGCAATAGAAGTTGAATGTAAATAACACAACCAGTCGTAGACATTCATATGCTATGGGAATATCAGTGAGTAGTGTTGGAAACGCAACACTACATTTAAAGTGACAGCTGACAGCTGAACCCCTGAATGACAGGAAAGAATTTAGTTTTAGCACATCAACCGTGTACATTTAAATTGTCTGTTGTGAAGACGGGGTCAGCAAAATTTAGACGTGCAAAACACAAGCCAAGTGTGGCTTTTGACGTACAAAACAAGCAACGAATTTCTCGTTAAAATCCCAATTTAGCACTAATATCCATCTGCAAACATGTTTGTTAGCACAGCAAAATGGAAAGGTTTAAACCTGCACGCGTCTATTGCTATTTTGGCTTGCCAATCTCCACCATTAGATGTTTCAACACGAACGAGACACACGTAGAAGCCGAGACAAGCACGCGTCCTATTTGCGAGTTATTGTCCTCAAAGCGAGCTAGTGCATGGCCCATAAATTAATCCAACCACGGTAAATTGCACTTTATATTATTCAACTCCCGGTAGAAACTGATAGTCTCATAGATATATTATAACACGTGCTTAAGGCTTCTAGCTTAGCTTACCAATCACACAAGACGTATAATAACCTGCCTTATAGGCACTTAAGTATGTCTTGACCAATCGATTGAGATTTTGGGTTATTAAAATGGCTTCCCCTACTATCTCCTTGGAGCGGCCAGGCCCTGCCATAAGGATCTTGTAACCAAACCTCTGCAGACTGATTGTGTTTGGGCCAGATTTCAATCGCCTTAATGTTATTTGCCCCACGCATGATTGATTGCACCAAGCCAAAGACCAAACGGTTTTCTTTTGGCGGAGTTGCAGTTTGACCTTGACCAAACTTCTCGGCGCAGAGTTCTGTTCCGTTTTAATTATCAGGTCAGGTTTAACCATTGATTGGGAAAATAGTCTTACAGCGGTGTACCTCCCTATGACAATGACTTTCCGTTTTGAACCTTTCAGACTCATTTTTGTTATGCCACTAATCATATTAATTTTACAAAGCTGTACCATAAAACACCGATAAGTTTAATATCAGGTTTATTTGTATGGCAAAAATAACTCATAATTTGGATATTCTGCCTTTTTTGTCTTTCGTATATGAAAAAGTCAGTCATCGTGTGTGTTAAATGCGAGTTGCCTCATTTCGATCTATTTGTGGGCCACTTTAGGAGAAAAAGCGCAGAGGCCAGACCAACTCAGCAGAAATTATACAATTTGAATGCTGCGCTTCACCCATTGCTGTTAATGTGTTCATATGTGCATGTGTGCCCCGGACGTGTTGTTACACACACACACACACACACACACACACACACACACACACATATATATATATATATATATATATATATATATATATATATATATATATATATATATATATATATATATAAATATATATCATATTTATACTTTTACACAAACGTTTCATTTATCTTTAAAGGCTTTGGTAACAACCCAATATACTTTGTGTTTTTTGTGTATGTGATACCATTTATCTTTGAAGACATTAAGACATTTTAATGCAGAATCTTATTGCTAAGGAACATTTCAGTCAGCCGACAACCTTCTTGAATAGCAAAGATATCATTTCACGAACAGCTGCTTTGGTTCGTTTGTTAGGATGCGAGAATGCATGAATTCTTGCATATACGTGCGTAGGTTTGCATTTGTTTTGCCCGCGTGTTGTATACCTTGCTTTGATTCTACAGTTCAGTGTGAAAGTACATGATGGTCTTTTGAAGCCTTATGCTACAACAAGTGAGTACGGATCATGCAAGCGCAAACTTTCCGGTCAACTGCTGACAAAATTGACGCTTTCACAATTTCCAAATAGTAAAAAGCATAGCCCTAGATTGAATTATATTTCATGCTAACCGAGAAGGCTTTAGAGCTCTGTTTGAATTTTTCATTTGAAGTGGAGACAGCAAGAGCCGACTGGTCCGGTAAATCACGATTCCATTGTTTCTAATTATATTTCCATGCTTTTTACGTGTTAACCCGGCCGAGGCGTGCGTGATAAAATTGATGGCGTGCTGACGGCCTGTTAGCCTCATGTACGGCGCTGTGCTTTAAGCATCCCTCGCTGATTCCCATCCATGATCCCGTTGATGAAATCTGGCCTTACTATCAGAGCAATCGTGGGATCATTGTCAGTTCCCTAATAGAGTTCATACGGAGAAAACTTCATTTTGTTCCCGTGTAATGTGCTGAACCTTTGCATGTTCATTAACTTGTTCTTTGAAAGACCAACGATTTTGGTTGATACCAGCATAATCAATGGACGCAAATCAGTCTGACAATGTCAACCCGGTGGCATGGATGCGCCCTGCGCTGTCTCCAGTTATATCAGTTCTCTGTGGGGCCAAGAAGCTGTTAGTCTATACCGGACATAATACAGTCCTCCTTGCATCTTCGCTTAATTGAAAATCTAGCAAGTCATAATGGGTAGGTATTTCTGGCAACTGTCCACAGGGAAGGTGATCTACAACACATTCTGTTGACGTTGCCATGATCAGTTCTCCTGGCACGATATGCCCGCAAGTTCCTGCTGCGTCTAGTTATTTCAAAAACACAGGAAATCCATCGCATAGGCTTACATGTGTCCAGAGACTTAGGTCTGTAAAACTCCATAAAATGCCATCGAATTAAGTGCTTTTGCTTCATATTTTATAAATTGGCTGCAAGATTTGCGACGTCTACGATCGAATAAAAATACATTGACTCCCATCTCAGGGGTCATATGTGCGTTTGTCCTTAAATATCGCCCCATTGACTGCATTCAGATTGAAATAAAATATCGATCAATAGTAAAGTAAATGTGGAAGCTTTCATATTAGAAAGTTTCAGTAAGTGGTTGTACCGAACACGTCGTTGATATCGTTTCTGTCGGAAATAAAAAGAATCCGTCTTATCTTATTACGTCTTAGATAGATGTGCCCATATATATATATATATATATATATATATATATATATATATATATATATATATATATATATGGGCCTTTCCGTGGTATTCGTTTTATGATGGACGTGTCACTTTGATACATTAAAAACTATTTCAAGACAAACCATACAGTTCAGAAAAAATATTTTGGGTATATTTTGATTCATTATCGGCTGCCCGCACACTAAAAGAAAATTTAATATCTAACTGTTTTCATTTTGGAAGAAATATAAATATAACATGCGTGACCGACGTGACGCCAGCTGGACATGCATTTCAAAATTTAATGTTTAACCGCAAAACGGTCCCCTGTTCTATACCATAGCACAATGTAAATAACTGATTTTATGGTCAAATTAACTCTATTTGGCAATGACATGAAAAAAAAAAAAAAGAAAATTGACCAACGTTTTGTAATCAAAAAGGTTTTTATTTCAAACGTACTGTGACGGACGTGACGTGATTGACAAGGAAATAGGTCACAATTATGAAATTATGGTAAGGAACAGGATAACTTTTTTTTATTCCTTTTAGTCAGTGCATATATAATATGTATTCCAGTGTATACTGGTACTTCACTAATATAATATATTGTGTTTCCAGGATTCCAAGATAAGGGTGTTTTGTATATATATATATGTATATATATATATATATATATATATATATATATATATATATATATATATATGATTAAATTATGAAGCTGCTGCGCAATCTGCAGTCACAAATTAAAGATTTAAAGTGTTAATCTGGTACATATTCCAATTGAATATTAATTATTTTATCATGTTGATGATGTAAAAAGGTGAATTCTTTCACATAAAAATCTCATGTTTCCAATGAAAAATTACTTGACAATTTCAAACATGTAACGTCCTCTGTCGTCAAAAGCTTAGGTGTTCAGGATTTCGACAACTTGATCATGAAGGACCTATGACTTGTCCACATTTTTTGAGGGATGAAATACGTTTTTATTATCATCTGATGTTCTTAAATACCAATGAATGCAATCAGCTGCATCATCATCCAGGTCAGGCACTTACCGTAGAGAGAGAGAGAGAGAAAGAGAGAGAAAGAGAGAGAAAGAGAGAGAGAGAGTCACCATGTTGACTTGACTAAGTATGACTACAAACTGGTAAAATGAGACCTCAGCTGAAAATACAGGGGAATTAACAGCAGTAATCTTGGAAACAATTGCTGCTTATGTAATGTGGATCAGCCCCTCCTATTATTGTTCAGACTTGACCAAGTCGCAGTTAAACTTAAAATGTGAGACGATCGAAGGTTGCAACTCTGCTTTTAAAGAATAACTTGCAGCAGCTGAAACATTCAAAAGGTAAAGGTGTTGTTTTAATTATTACTTAGTGACCATTGGCTAATACTGTTTAGTTATTATACTCATACAGGAGTAAATGGAGGGCAGTGTGGATACAATAAGTGTGAAAACATTCATCAGTCTTGTTGTTTTTTATAATCGAAAGATTATGTATTAGAGACATACTAGTATACTTTAGCCTGTTGAAATTCGAAAATGCTGAATACAGCAGACCAGGAAAGAAGAGAATATCTAAAAAAACACTATACACATAGCAAAGAGAATGACAGCAAGGGATTAAGGGTCCACTGATTTACTGCGTAGCCCAGGATAATAGGTAAAGTCTTGGTAAAGTCACGCCAGTCACAAAATGTCTCCTCTGTTGAAAATATAAATGCTTCATAAATTTTATCGCAGCAATATTTCCCAATTTTGATTATATGTCCAGTTCAACCAAAATTACAAACAAGAAACAAAATACGAAGTTTGTTACTTTTGCTTTGTTATTGTTGGGGAAATTAAGCTTTGCGGTTCAAAAATGTGACAGACATGAAAAGGCCAACAAGGTATGACCTGTGAACAAATTATTTCTGGGGTTTGTATAGAATAATCATCTAAAATTAATCAAAATGCATAGATTATTATGTCCATACAGGAAAAATTAACCTAACACTTTTGTTGAAATTTTTTGAAAGTCACGTCCGTTACTTAGATCCTTTATTTATGCTGGGTAATACATTATTAGTGGATACCCGCTAGTTCTCCTCATGGCACAGCCATGAGAGAAAATATACAAAAGATGCAGTAATATTTACAACGTATAGCACTATTTACAAAGTCCGTCACACACATTTATCATCTTCTGAATTAAAATGCCTATAAAACCACTCCACTCCATCTACATTTTCAGACATAAATGTCATACTTTTGTACCCTTGAAGATGGTAGCTTACACAAAATGTATCCTTTTGAAAAAAATTGTGATTTTGAGAACGTTATGTCCATGTCACAAGTACCACACACAAACACACACACATACACATACACACACACACACACACACACACACACACACACACATATATATATATATATATATATATATATATATATATATATATATATATATATATATATATATATATATAGCAACAAAACCTTTCTGAACAGTTGTTGTTCATAAGGACGACATTATCATGTTCTTAAAGATCAGGAACCAAGGTACTGTTTATGTACTTACTTTGAACAATGCATTAATATACCTATGAAGCGATTGTACCTCAAGAAATACATATCAACAATTTGTGTGCATATTACAAGTATGACTTCCTATAGAAAGCAGCTTATTTTTTTCGTGTCATAAATTGAAACCCAAATGCAGTTACGTGGTATGACCTTGTCCAAACATGGAGGGATGATACAATTCACAACTGCAGCTATTTATTGACCTTGTAAAATAACTATCTGTTAGCTCGAACAACTTGAACAATATGACTTGCTTTTAGTTTTGATTTCGAGACGATTAGAAAAAAAGAACATTCGAACATCTGGAATGAAAAAAAATCCGACTTTTCACATAATATTGTGACAATAAATAGAGTGATATGATAGCTTCTCAGTGCTACTAATATATACTAGTGGCTTCAATTAGCTTTCTTCGAAAAGTAGCTTACTTTTATGGTACATTGGCAGTTAATCTTTCAGTAAAGATTAACATAAACAGGCAGTTGGACATGGACATGGTCTGCAGTGGAATCGTAACTGCAGATTATTCGCTTTGCCTGGAATGAAAAATAAAATCCAACAAAATCCAATAGAAAAGTCCCTGCAATGATAACAAACTCTGCTGACGCAATTGTGAAGAATCCTGCAATTTTGAAATTTGTGCCACTGTAACTGGGAGGAGTATGGTTTGTTTTTTTAAAAAAGTCGGGCCATTAGAAATTCAGTTGAATTCACATCAAAATACATATCATTGAAATAATCCCTGTGCCTCAGAGGTTCGGAGTGATATACTGTAGCTACGTTGGTCGAAAGCATGTATCGTATAAGATGGATGCATACACCATTCGTACAGTCTGACTTTCGGCAGTGATTTAGATATTTTTGAGTCAGAGACAAAAAGCCACAGTGACATGCATTCAACCGCTGGCCATAAAGTTGTCGATTTATTTTACGTTACTTTCTCTATTTTCCCGTCCAACCCGATCAAAAGCGTCAGATTGTCAAATAGCGTCTGCCCTATGATTTTACTTGCCTCAGCTGAGGCCATGTGTATGTGCGATTACAGAATGAAAAATCTCCAAATGCAGATATAAAATGTTCACAGCAAGATAGCTTCTTGGATATTGTGCAGCGCTCTATTTTGTAAATTATTAAAGGTTCAAGGTTCTATTTGTTGATTCAGTCTGTTCATTTGCAGTGTTACTGTTGCAGTTTGTAATCAATTCAATCCGTCTTTAAAGAATGTCTGGTGTTTGCCCACAAAACTATTGTTTTAGTGACTGCGCCAAGCACAACGAACACCAAGGAAAGATCTACTCTATTCATGGTGATAAGGTACTGTAGTTATAGATATTCTCGCGCTCGAGTTAATTTTGCGCTTTTGGCGCTGGTACTTGATGCGCTAAAATAAGATGTGCCCAATTAATTGACATAATCTAAGATTATGTGATTATACATAGACAAGCCATGATGCGCGAAATTGAAGTACGTAAATATTTTCTAATTTACGGGAAAGCAAGTTTGCGCAAAATTAACCACACGCGAAAGTTTCTAGAACTACAGTCAGATGGTTGCCCTGCAGATACTCTGCTATGATAAAGAGTAAAAATGTTTCGCCCTTTATGACATGCATGGGTTTTTTTTCTGTGGGAGAAATTCAATGCGGGAATTTTTCTGGCAAACCAGTTGATAATACTCATATCAGACTCACACACGTCCTGTGCGCTCATGTGCTTAACATCTGCAGGTAAAATTGTTTTGCATCTTAGCTCAATTAATGTATGTGTGAGTGACTAAACCTAAACGTAACCAAGCTTTATGTCAAATGGAGTTAAACGCATGTGCACTTTTACTAGCACATACATACATCTTTACCAATACAGATATGTTTCTTATGTTAAGATTCTCTTTAAATTTGCAGCAGGTTCTTAATTTACAGTTGGGTAGCCCTAGTGTTTTTTGTCATTATAAAAAAAAATATATCAGTAAATTCGAAATTATATTGGTAGGAAAGTCGCCCTTGGATTGTTTGTCTTCAGGAGCCAAAATATAATAAGGAGTTCAACTGTTCATAGTTCGTATTGACTATCGCTTACAGCTGTCCAGTGTCGAGTAAATATTTTTTCAATTTCAAGACGTATTTCTTATATTTGAATTGCATTTGTCAGAACTTTGAGTGTATTATCAAGCACCGTTTTGCAAACTACAAATTCGTTTTCCCCATGATACTTCAAAAGTCAACATAAGATGGATGTGGCAGGAGTACTCATAAACGGAAATCTGACAACATTAACTCCGTTATTGCCCATTTCGTCAAAAGTAGAAGTGCCCTGAACGGACATAAGGATATCAGATTCAAATTCTCAAAACCGAGTTTTCATTCAAGTATCAGCTTACCTACAGTTGCAGAGAACATAAACATGACCTGGGTCAAGATTTCCTCTGAGTGCTTTGGGAGATGTACCCTGATCGGGTCACGGAAAGCTGTTGACTCAGTCAAGCCTTGGCGCTCAAAGAGTCGAGGGCAAATCAATACAGCTGGAGAAAGTTTCATTATTAACAGGAAGCTTAGATTTTTTTTTTTTTTTTTTGAGACAAGTGCTTATCTCTATTTTGCAAAGCAGGGGAAATCACTTTGTAGGGGTTATGATAAATCACTTCGGTACCAAATCGTAAATGTACTTGTATAAATTGTTATTGAAATAAATGGCCAGAGTATGATCGGTTGCAGATTTAAATACAGGTCTGCACTTTCTTATTATTTCTCCACAAGCCCACGCACACAGTGTGCATTCAGATATGAATCGTAGAATTATAAATGTAACTGCACTGCCGTCTGTTGAGAGAGAGAGAGAGAGATAGAGAGACAGACAGACAGACAGACAGACAGAGACAGAGAGTGAGAGAATAAAACCGGTCATAAAAACGACCATGAACGGCACAGATTAAAATGAGATACTCATCTCAGTCAGTGGAACTGAAGTGAATTTACAAACCTGACAGAGCAGAGAACCCCAAACGTGAATAGAAATGCTCTGTGTTAAACATGTCCAATCTTGAATATGTCTTCTCCCAACGTCATAGGAAAATCTATTCATCAATCATGGGATCACAATATAGATACGCAATAAATTGATCTCTATCAGAACCATAGTTTGGCGCTATCTTCTTGTGTGCTAGTATCAGTATGATGAAGTCAAAGGAAGCTGTATTGTCGAAAAACAAAGTGTGAAACTACAGAAACCGTTACATGCATGTGTACATGGTTTCTTTGTGGATGATAATTTGGAATCAAAGCCATCACCACCGGTGTTGACTCATTTCGCCCTGATAGAAGACCGAGTCAACAGCTTGCCTTGGTGTGCTCTGGGCACAATGCGCTCCGAGCGCGCCAAAGAAAGCTGTTGACCAAGGGAATATAATTTGGAATGATCTTCCATGCAAGTTTTATCCAAACTTTAGAAAAATAATCCCTAAATTAGCAAAATACAATTAGCAGACAACATTTAGATATTAGCGGGAAAAAGCGTCATTAGGGTAGAATGAGTTTAACTGGTTGTGTCAGTTTATGTGGGCAAACTTTGATGAAAGTTTTTAAGTATTAAATTATTATATCAGATAAATGCATCCCGAAAACCCATCTCTTCCGGGGAAATATTTCCAGAGTATACTCAACATATTCTTATGACACGCCTACAGCAACACATGACAACATATTTAAGGATGTGCTAGCAACAGTAATGAGTTTTAACTGTCCAGGAATATCGCTCAATCTTTACAATTTCGATATTATCTGAAGGCCACATGATTAATGAACACTGCAATGTCTCGTGATTTTGCAAAGGAGAATGCCAGATTTGCATACGCAGACACTGAATTGTGTTGGAAATCGTCAATACGCCGTATGCATTATTAACGTCCCGGCACAAAGCACGGGTTTAACGCCAGGCTATCACGGGGGACGTGCGGGTCACATCACCGTCATAGACAGGGCTATATATTCATTTCTCACAAAATTAGCGGTTTTTTGAGAAATTTAAGTTCACATATGTCAAACTGGTATTCATCTAGTACTTCCTGAGCCATATATAAAGAAAAATTTCCGCATGCCTTTAATAACTATTCTTTATTCTCAAAATATTAGTAATATCCCACTTGTCCCAACTGGGACCGACCCGTATCTCGCCATATCCCGCCAGGCGAGACTAGGTAATCAGCTATGAAGTTGTGGCGCGAAATTAGTATGCATATCTCCTATTATGGAAAAAAAGAAAAGGCAACAAGAATCGATGACATTAAAGAGGTCTGCTTGAAAGCTGATCGCAAAAATACGGGCCTATCAATGTTTAAAGTAGGATCACGTTCAGTGCTGCCATTCCAGAATGTCTACAGCCTGTAGCTGTGAATGCCTAAATAAATAGTAATTTACCGGTGAGTTGCTATAATTTAGCTGCCTGTTGGTGTGGGTTGCTGGCAAGTTGCTGTAACGTGGCAACATGTTTTGTAATGCGCAGGTAAGTGAGTCCATGCCATGTTCTTCTGTCGATTTGTTTTGACAGAATAGTGCCACTATATTATTTGGGCTTTTAATTTCTACGAGAAGGTAAATAGTGCACTTTGTAAGGTATGTGCTATTTGATTACTGTCATACCAAGATGTAATATTTTGATTTAGGTATTGCACTGAAAAGTCAAGAAATCGACTGAATAAAATGTATCCATCTGTACTCATTATTCACATACGCCAACAGAAGTAGAACTTTATGGTTGGCTTCTTCCAATAAATCCAAGAGCTACTGTGTTTTAATGTTCAGACCAAAATAAAATCAAATTGTTTAATCAACTTATCATGCTATTTCTTTGGGAATATATACATATATGTAGGTATAGGCTCCGAAACATGTTCTGAGTAGCTACCCGCTGAAGAACCTTTAATTTATGTGGGCTAATACAGCTTATGTCAATTTTTTTACAGAAGAACGTGTGCAATATGGACAATAGTACTTCCATGTGTACATAGGTTAGGCAGTGACAGGTTAGCTTATGGAGAATATAGAGTTCGGACTGCGGAGTAGCGTAATGACTACTTGGAAGTGATTCTGGACAAAGAGACACAAATATAATATTTGATCCTCGTCTGCTGGGATGTTGTTTCTGTTGGTCACTTGCATTTCTGGAAACCCAAATCTACGTCATCTATGTTGCCAATATTTCAGTGTTTTCCTCCCCCTACATTGGCCGTGGGATCTCAAACAACTATGTGACCATATGGACAACCTTGCGTCATAACTGGGCACCCGTTGTAAAGTTTAGTTCCTCACATCTTATTAGTGTGCGTGATCTACCTTTCTTGCGCAAAGGAGCATTATTTGACAAAGTTATGCACACTGACAGTCACACTGTTGTTTATAAGGTTGAATTTGAATTTTTTTATTGGGGATGGGTGGAGTGAGGTATTGGTGAGGGATTATGTATTGGAGCGAAAATGCATTCCGCCATGAAAAGGTTTGGATTATGCAGGGGAAACTGTAAAAATATATCCCAATTGACCATTTTTTTTCTGCTTCATTTCATACGTTTATTTTTTGAATGGTACCATCAGATAATTAGTGATCATTACTTATGAAGCTCGGTATCCAAATTCAGGCCAATTTAGAATCCGTCCAAGCATGACAAGTAAACATGAACATGACCAATGACACAAAAGTTCTGAACATTCACCCAGCCATGCATCTGCCATCAAACTCCAAGCAGACAACATCCACAAAATAATAATGACCGTCATGAAAAGTAAAAGCGGACAACAGTTTCCGATGATGTTAAAAATACTGCACCAAATTCCCTGTAATCAAGATTCAACCACGATCAAAATCGCCAGCCATCAAACAAGCCATGTCGAAATCCAGTTAGATCAAGATAGACATACAGCAGAAATAAATCTGGTATTGAGGAAAACACCTGTCTCCTGACTTGGGACAGGTACAAATAAAAGTTAATAGTAGCTGAAATAGATTTGGTGCATACAACTCCCAACGTTTCGAGGTATCTTGCTTTATACATATACCGTTAAATTAGTATGTACAATTTATACTCGTTCACAACCTTATTTATGTAACTTTTCATATCCGCCTTATGTTTGCGTAATAAAGACTCATTTTTATCTCATAATTTCAAAAATGATTTTTTCAGCTTCCTTTTTCAATATCCCGTAACGGTTTTAACCAATTTATCAAATAAAAATGTAATGCAGAATTCGAAGCTGTCAAAATTAGGGCCTACTCTAGCAAATGCAATCAACTGTGACACGTAGACACTATAAGCAGGCCAAATGGGAATATTACTATCCATGTGAGGGCAGTTAGTAAGAAAAGGTCTTGGACACTTTTAATCACAATGATATCTTCAAAAATAAACCATTATGGTACGAAAATATATTATAGCTGTTTGAAAGCTACATGAATTGTATAAAGCAAAATTGAGTTCCACATGCTACAAAAATCTGACTTATTTCAAATAACAACGAGCGTCCCACAAGAATTAATTCATATTTTGGTTGCCCCACATACAAAAAAGTACCGTACCTCGACGTGTGTGAAACGCTATGTTTTGTTTAGAATCGCAAAATCTGTTACTCGTCAATTAATCTGGTGGTTCTGAATGATGGGAAAAATATGCATAATTTAACGTATTCGTAACGTACATGTATACTTATCAAATGCATTGCCTTACCTGCCATTTACCATTACCGCTACTTTAGAGTGGCTTGTATGATAGTGGTCACACAAGACCTTATCACAAGTCTATGAATCTGGCAATTGTGCACCAATAACCAAATAGAAGTACTGCCCCAGAAGTGCTGGAAATGCTTTTAATACTGTGTATGGTATCCTCATATGTATAACATGGTATTCAAGTTAAACAATACTTGGCCTTATAATCTGTACCTTTAAACTATATCGATATTTATCAAAACTTTATGTGCTTAAATGTAACATGGATGAAAGATCATAATTCTTTTAATCCTGTGTATGGTATCCTTATATGGATAACATGATGGTATTCAAGTTAAACAATAATTGGCTTAATAATCTGTACCCTTTAACTATGTCGATATTTATCAAAACTTTATGTGCTTAAATGTAACATGGATTAAAGATCATAATTCTTTTAATCCTGTGTATGGTATCCTTATATGGATAACATGATGGTATTCAAGTTAAACAATACTTGGCTTAATAATCTGTACCCTTTAACTATGTCGATATTTATCAAAACTTTATGTGCTTAAATGTAACATGGATTAAAGATAATATTTATTTATACAAAGTTGAATCAAAGTCAATCGTTTTACTCATTCATCCACCATATTCTTTATTTCCTGAGATTAAGGACTGTGATGTCACTCATCGTCAAAATATGTTTACAATAGATAATTTTCTAATTGTATCACACATTAGTCTTTCTCAAAACCCTCTCTTAGTTAAGTCGTTATGAAACAAAACAGCTGATGAATATTATAAAAAATAAATGAAGGGGTAGGTCATAGCATCGACGTAGAACAACAAGCAAGGCCACGAAACGGTCCTGGAGGGGAGTGAAGAACTCCTTCCAGGACCGCTTCGCGGCCTGGCTTGTCCCAGCTCGACGCTATGACCAAACCCTCATTTATTTGTATATTATTCATTAGCTATTTTGTTTTATAACAAATCAACTAAGATAGGGTCTTAAGAAAGACTTATCACAGATATATGTTTTTATATTATTCATCTTATGTGCCTTGAACTTAAGTTAAGATCAATTTTCCATACAGGAAAAGGGCCCATAAATGACCAGGTATATCCCATTTTCAAGGATATGACGCATCCCACCTCCATTTTATTTCAGATAAAGTGGGACTTAATGCTTACTCTGATGGATGGACATATGCCTGGCACTAATAAAGTATATTATTTCCTTGTGGAGAGTGCCTTATTTCTTGTTTATTCAAATAGAGTCAATAATGTCTTTTTTTCTCATGGGGGTGGGTAGTAAATCCTTCGATGAAGCTTTTACAGCAGTGATTGATATAGATAGATAGATAGATAGATGGATGGATGGATGGATGGATGGATGGATGGATGGATGGATGGATGGATGGATGGATGGATGGATGGATAGATAGATAGATAGATAGATAGATAGATAGATAGATAGATAGATAGATAGATAGATAGATAGATAGATAGATAGATAGATAGATAGTGTAAAACAACGTACCGACAGGTCGAAATATGTAAGTATATTTAAAATTTGTTTAATTTTTCGAGGCTATGGAAAGATATTTTTGGACTAGAAGTGTTTCGCTTTTACTTTCTCAATGTTTATGCTATGTTGTTTTAATGAATGAAGGAAATGGCCACGTTTCTGTGTTACGAAAGATAACATACTAATGGACATAACCAGCTATCTTCTAATTGTAGCTTAATTGTATTCCATCTGTGCAGTTGTTCTTTGTAGACATGTCCTGGCCAAGCAAGTTTGCATCTAAAGGTGTGCCGATTATTTATTATGCGTCAAAGAGACTGCTTTGTGTCTTTAGCATTTCTACATGCTCAAAATACACTTTCTATGGGCAGGTAGTCCGAAATCAATAATGAAGCTGTAAAGCGTTACAAATTTAAAAAACAATATATAGGTTTACGTAAGAGGGTCAAACTTTTCTCGAAAAAGTTTGCAAGCATGTCCTGGTTGAGCAAGTTCTATAGTTGATAATGGTATAAAGATTGACATTCTGACTTTACAAATGGCTGCTTCGCAACACAGCTTGGAAGCCCATCATAGAAGGATGGACAGCACCCCAATGGGTCCAACTCGACATGCTATTTTTCGGTAGAAAACTTGGTATTCCAATTCAAACGGCTGAATGCTTCTCTACCTTAAGCGCTTTAAAGCTTTACTATTTATTCAAAGAGCACTGAAGTAGTATTTCTCCAGAGTTAAAACCCCGACCAAAAGGCCAGATTCGTAAATTTCATAAATGTCGTCTGGTCAGAACTCTGTATTCAATAAGCAGAAATTTGATGGTATTCCCAATAGAAAAAGTTATGGCGTCCTCTACTATTGTATGAATATTTCTTCATCTGAGAAAGATTTGTGTCTTGTACACTCTAATACATGACTGTGCAAATCCAATTTTTGTGGATCCTAGCCTACAATGATGCTGGTATGATACTGAGTATTGACTTCTTCATTGTTAATCTCGGCAAATGTCGATGAGCTTTGACTTGACATGTTTATAAACTGTATAAACATGATGGAAACACTGCTTTAGAGACAGGATAGCTCCATACCCCTAGTAGATGAAAGGAATGATCGGGTACAATGGGGGTCCAGGTTAAGCTTTCATCTTTTCTTTGGCATGCACATTATGCTTATTTGCTGATAAGGACAGCGGGGTGCCTCATATATCCATATGGTGGACAAAGCAAATGATTCACATCTGCTTTTATCTGGTACAAGCTCACTACTTGAATGCCTCCCCACTTAATTGTTTACCAGTGATAAAGCTGGACTCCATGCTGTGCCCAAACAGCAACTTGGACCGAGTTCTGTGAGAAAGTTTCCAGCATGAATCGATCTTCATTCATGTACCAGTATGCCTACCGGTGCACAGGCCACGAGAGACCATAGGAGTAACCCAGGTCAAAGCGCACCGTGGAAATCTTTGTAATCAGTCAACCATTGGCGTTGGAAAAGTTAGACCATAGTTAGTTTAAACAGATTTTACGCCAAAAAAATGGCCAACAGGCTCACCAGCCTATATGAAGGCACGAGGCACCAGTTGTCTTCTTTGCTGATCATGGCCTTTTGTGTACCCATGGTTTGTTCCTCCACTGTGCCCATTCTGCGTCGGCTTTATTGATCATGGCCTTTTGTATACCCGTAGCTTGTTCCTCCACTGTGCCCATTCTGCGTCATCTTTGCAACCATGGCCTTTTGTGAACCCATATTTTGTTCCTCCACTGTGCCCATTCCGCGTCGTCTTTGTCGACCTTGTCATCTGATAAAGAAACAGTGTAACTGTTACTCATCTTCAGGTGTCTCACGCGAGATGTGATGTATTCACTAGTGCAAAGTACATGCTATTTCACATCTATCAAAGACATATAAATTTCAACTTAACATTTAAAAGTAAATAATATTAATATTTCTAAAGTAAAATAATTTGATGTTTTAGGATTAACGATTCAGGATAATCTATATTTGAACGCTCATGTTAACAAAGTAGCTAATAATATAAATTATATAAAGTTATTGGTATGCTTAAAAGACTTCATAAATACATTCCAGTTGATCTGTTATTAACCTGCAACTCTCTCTTTCATTCATATGTCAATCATTGTATTGTTGCCTAGGGCTTCTCGTGTGAACGGATTTTCCTTCTACAAAAAAGCTGTGCGTCTTGTGTGTTCTGAAAAGTTCAATGCACAAACAGATCCACTCTTTTCAAAACCTAAATATCTCAAAATTAACCGAAGTCTTTCAACTGATATCATTAAAGTTTTACACATATGTTCAGGGTGAATAACCACAATATTTTCGCAATTGTTATACCGCCGCCCGTGCAGACACATGCATATTTTTCTAGAGACATTGATAATGTTCCGCTTCCCAGGCCCACCAATATTACCTTAGAAAAAATGTACAAGATATTATGTCCCCTCCATAATTAAAGCACTTCCAGTCTGATTTACAGAGAAATTTGAAACACACCGTTACTCTGGTTTATCAAATTACATTAAAGGATATTTCATTGACCAGTTTCAAGATCTATGTACTGTGCCAAAACTGTTTTGTATGTAACAACTGATTCTGGAATTTTGTTTATCAATTTTTTGCTTTTTTTTTAACCTCCTTTCTTTTGGTGGCCCCAATGATACAGGACTTTTGATCTTAATTGGGGTCATCCAGACGTGCATATTTTTTTGTGTTTAAATTATAATATTATCGCTGTTGGGTAACAGTTTTGTTAAATACTGTATCTATAATTTGTGTCTTTATAAGTAACCTCGTTTCTTTTCGTGGCCCCACTGATACAGGACTTTTGTTCTTAATTTGGGTCATCCAGACGTGCATATTTTCTGTGTTAAAATTATAATATTATCGATGTTGGGTAACAGCTTTGTTAAATACTGTGTCTATAATTTGTGTCTTTATTTGTTAAATAAACATCTTTTTTCTGACTCTGACTCAGACTCTGTACTTATTCTCTTACCCGATGACCTAGTTACAGGCTTTGCCTGTTTTCTGTTTCTCTTCGTCCCTGGTTACCCCGCCAGCAGGTTTCATTCATGCAATTTGCCGTTCTTACATTGTAACTCTTCCGTACCTTCAGTGTACTTCATTCGTGCAATATGAGCTCCCAATGAGATGTTCAGCAAAGTATTCGTTGACATGACCGAATGTCTCTCGTATGCCTAAAGTGCACTTGCCCCTAATGGTAACGTGCCTCCATAGCACTTTTATATTGTGATGCCTTTGTAACGAAAAGCGTACCTCATGCAGAGGCGTATGCCTCGGTTAAACTCAATACGACGCCTCCACGGGGTACCTATTGTGTATCTATTTTGTACCGAAAG
The DNA here is from genome assembly GCA_964020975.1 of Hermodice carunculata. Classification (NCBI taxonomy): domain Eukaryota; kingdom Metazoa; phylum Annelida; class Polychaeta; order Eunicida; family Amphinomidae; genus Hermodice; species Hermodice carunculata. The sequence continues at coordinate 27,243,328 of OZ026622.1, read as the reverse complement.
AATGCCTCCCTGGGGTCCGGGTATATTCAAATGACCAATTTTAATAGAAGATGTTGTTGCTATTTAAATACATGGAAATATTGTTACTTAAGATCAGAGCCTATCCTAGTTTCACCAAGGCTGACCCGGAATGGCAACATAACCTACATTAAGTCCTGCATGCAAACGACAAGAAAAAAAAAAAGAACAAAAAACCCGTAGTCGATACAATCAGGCCGATTAAGTTTCAGTTGAGCTTTTGACAGGAAGGCATTTATTTATTTATATCATGGAAAACATGCAGAGATAAAGAATTATTAGACAAATCTATTTATTTGTTTTCAAGGAAGGGTGCCAGCTTCATTTCATTGGTAAAAACGTTCGATTCAGAATTTGTTGGGAAACAACTGTCCTGGTCAGCGCATCTCCAACCCTTTAATTATGATTCCTTAAGCGAGTTTTCAGGGCAGTAGGCAAACAAATCATCAGGGCTGACAGACAATTCTGCCGAGAAGGAAATGACATTTAGGGATTAAAGCAATCATGAAAATATCTAAATATCTGTGATGATAGCCGATCCTGAGACTTGTGTCCGACATCAGGTAAAGAAGGAATATCATCTTTCATATGTTGGAGTTCACATGATCAAAATCAAACTCAGATCTCAATCATATATTTGATACCTTGGTCGGCTTTTCCATGGCTTATAATGCCTCGGATGAAAGCGCATACACTTCTGAAAATGTTGGAATTAATTGAGTGGCTTCCTGTAAAGCAATATGATCGGGATATATTGAAGAAATATAATATTTAAGCCCTGTCCGTCCGCCACTAATCATCTGTACGTCTACAAATAGACAAATCATATGACACGATGACCTGTATATAAGTGCTCAAGACAACAGCATTCCTTGTTCTCCGTGTCTGGCATGTCTCAAACACATGCACAATTCTCCCAAATGTTTCGCAGTGAAAATAAAAGTCTGCACAGCAATCCATGCACACGATATAAATATAAACAGTATTATGCTGTTGGTAAACATGCCAAACGTGAGGATACTTAATTCAGTAAGGTCGTCCATGCGGATCTTTGCTGAGGTACGTAATGCAAAGTGCTAGAGCAAATGCAAAATTTGTTATTTGCAACACTTGCAGCAACATACTGAGCAAGTTGACTCTTTCAATACCATATTTTGGACTGAGTCAACAGCTTTCCTCGGTGCGCTTTGGGCGCAATCGAGGAAAGCTGTTGACCTGAACTCTTATATTCTATGTGATTTCAGGGATGCTGGTACTTGAACCAGCTGCACAAAAAAGATGAATGATATGCAAGTGATTAATCCTCAGTTAGAGAAAAAATATTGTTACGGCAAGACCACAAATAAAGTCCAGTTTATCTACATGAAACATACGGGAAGACATGATGGTACGTCTGCCTTGTCAGTTTTCTACATCAGAGCGTCCCGGCGCTGGTCCAAAAAAAAGCCGAGACCTTTTAAATCAGCAATGTTCTGTGAACCAAAGTCCACTATTATTTTCCCAGGTGAAGCCGAGTTGGTTTCCTCGCTGACATTAATATTTCTGTTCTGATCAATAGCATGATCTTTCAAGGTAGGGGAGTGACTAAACATTGTGTACTGGGTGTTGGACAGGCGTTTTTGCCACAGATAAGTAACGGCCTCCGCTGGGAAATAACATTGCTCTTTGTGAAACAAAACCACTGGTGATCACGCTAAACTTAATGTGCCAGTGCTGGCGGGCCCATGTTGGCACAGCCTTGACAGGAAACAGGGTCGAGTTTGACATGTGACTGAGATCAGGCACATCTGTACATCAAATATCAACACGCCGAGGCGCATAACCATTTCTTACATTGAAATCACTGAATGGAAGAGCAAAGGAGCGCAAACATTGATTCATCAATATATATTTTCGCTTTCAAGCGTCCGTGTAACCTAGTGCAAAAATGTCGTCTGCCTAATTTTTTTGTAATGTGCAGGTACATGGAAAGAAATAAAGCTTGTGTGGCTAAAACGACGGTCAAAATACTGCTGTTAATTTACGTATAGACAGACATTGGATTAAACAAGAATGTAAAAATGGTTTGGTCTTATATGAAATAGACATGTAGAATGAAGCTTTGTTAGTTTTGTCAGGGGTTTTATTGTGTTTTGTACGTCCATTAACAATAATTCATATTCCTTGCGTTCACATTTCACGATCGCTTTCAGTGTTCCTACACTGATTAATGTGCATGAATTGATCTTGGGAATATCATTTGTTCAACTATATATATACGATTCCTAGATATTGTAATCTTATAAAAAATAGAGATGATTCATTCGTCTGGCTTCAAGTAATTACTTCTGTCCTATTGCATCCGTGGGTTAAGATACTGCTCCCTTTCTCATACTTGAACTTTCTATTATACACAGCAGCTCTGTTGGATTCCTCACCATCTTTGGGATGATGTGTTTTTATCCGTTCAACAGTGTCGACATGTATCATAAACATCATAAGGCCGGACAAAAGCGGTTTACGATTTTCAAAATATGTTGTGGTCCAACTGGGTAATAAATTCATGGAAGCCACTTTAGCAGGCGACCTGCTAACGTTTGATAATATTAGGGATAAGTAGGTTCTTGTTTTTACATTGACACTCTTGCTGAATCCCTTCATAGTCGAATAAAGCTATTTGCATTAACCTTATAGCAAATACAAAAGTCAACGTTTCGTGTTGATATTGCGCATGTAAATTAACGTATCAACAGTTAAATGCCATGACTGGAACGCAAATCCATTCAGAAATGTACACATTGCTTTGGGTTAAGAGATAAAAGGGAAAATATATGCGTAGGCCAATGTTACACATTACATTGTGTCAAAAATATCCCCTCTGACTCCGGAAAAAAAACATAACTCGCACCATGTTCCTCCAAGTGAAATGAATAAAGTAGTTCTGCAAGAATTTCGAGGGCTATTAAAATAATGGTGGACGTACAATTGTATTCCTTGTCACGTTACCTGTGACTAGCAAGTATGTTTTACTTCTGTCCTTAAGTTCATCCAGGTTATAACTAAGGCTTTAAGTTGGTGTCTTGGGGAATTTCAAACCATTTTACATATAAGAGAGAGCAATGCTGTGCTACCAGGCCCAACTTATATGTTTATATACCATGGACGTAACGGAGATGTATCAATGTGCGCACTTTATTGTATTTTTGCTTGGAATAATGTTGTAATTGTCGTCTACTTTTACACCCCCCCCCCCAAAAAAAAACAACAACAAAAAACATATATTTTATAATAAGTTGCAACAAGTTATTATTTGGTTATTGTCAAAGCTGCAATACTTAATGTGACTGGAATGTCTCCACAGTAATTAGAACTTCCTCCGTAACAATTTCCTAGACCTTCTATTTGGAGGCCTCTAACAAACTATTATTTCCTAAATTATCAAAATTTCTGGACCGCCATTGAACATATACCTTTCAATATTATTTTGCTGGGGTTTAATTTTGAAATTTTGTAAGTATTTAATATTTCATACACACACACACACACACACACACGTGAATTTGACACAATAACACTGTTTCTGGGTTTGATGAAGTGCAGTCAATAGGGTTTTAAGTATTAAGTTTGTTTCACACGCCATTTTTGACTTGTCAATAGGATTTATAAGATAGCATTACCAGAATAACAGATTGCGGTCCCAGAGTGTACTGTTGTTGACTGTGGCTACACGTTGAGATCAATAGCTGCTTTTAGAATGGCAAATTTTTTTTGTCTGTCTCGGTTCCCATTTCGACATTCTGTATGTTGTTAGGTTAGTATTCCTATCGTGATTTAGATTTAGACGATGCTTTGTTTACCGAAATGTCCACAGGAGAAATAAACAAAATACATGTATGAAATTTTCTTACATTATTTGAACAAAGTTTAGAAAGATATTTTCAGCGAAACCTGGCAGAGTAATATCTTTCTAACCGCCAAAAATCATTACATGCACAAAGACGCTCGCCGGAACTATATTTCGTATTCTTGGCTTGTTTTAGGCTCGTATTGTGAAATGTTTACAGTGCTTGGACATCAATTGGTCACAAAGACATGGCGGATAATTTTTTTGGCAGCGAGCATGTGTGTATTGTGTAAAGTTTGTGGTTTGAGTTAAAAGCCAATGGAATTATACATGATAAAAACGTGTAATCGCAAGAGTTAAACAAGGATGTGAAGCAGACATTTGAATTTATAGATCATTGCTGACTGCTTTGAGCGAGAAAGCGTTGAACGCAAATAATGTTTCCAGTGACAAATGACATTTCGAACACTTAAAGTCGCTACTTTACATCAGTTTGCAAGATTGGATGTGTGTTACTTGGAGAATGCGGTTGCAAATTGTGGGAATAGCTGATTGTTATTGAGACAAGCCGGGATATGCCGCCTTCAGCTGTGCAAACCTAATTGTCCCAAAAGCCACAAGCTCAAGCTCTCTCTCTCTCTCTCTCTCTCTCTCTCTCTCTCTCTCTCTCTCTCTCTCTCTCTCTCTCTCTCTCTCTCTCTCTCTCTCTCTCTCTCTCTCTCTCTCTCTCTCTCTCTCTCTCTCCAGTTTTACCGATATGTCCGCCTGTTTCTGCAGTCTGACTCTTGTTGCTATCTAGCTGATTGATCAACTGACTGCCACTATCTCTTCCTTCTAATCCTCTCGCTTCAAGCGCATCTAGGCGCGTAAATCTAAATGTCGTCTGCTCGATTTCTTCACGTGGCTGATCAATTTTTCAAAACGTTTAACGAAAGTTATAGGAACCTCTCTATATTCACTTGACTCTTTATCTAGCATTTGGTTCCTTATAAGAAACTTAAAGATACCGTGAAACTGCATCGATTGTAAAGGCAAGCTTGGCTAATGGGGGTGAAACGAAAGAATCAAAACTAGAATGTAAAAAAAATATATAGCACTGATTATCATACCGTGCTTTCATTATATGAACAGCAGTATGCATTGTGTCACTGACTTCCCAATATCATTGCTACGAAAACGATACGATAATTCATAGAATTCTTTTCTATCTGTATATGTGACCAACCCGCGCTGTCAATGCTCTCATCCCTGACACGATTACTTTTAGTCCTTGCCTTCAAGTGGCGTGCTGTAAAATGGATAATATAGTTTATATTACCAGGCAAAACCACAACTTTTTATATTGAACTTTAATGCTTAACCATCATATAGTCAACTGTCTTTGTTCATTCCCAGGAACATAATTCATCCGATGTATGACACGCACCTTTTGGATTTGTATTTTCTCCGGGTTGGGGTCTGGGCGGTTTACGGGTTGTCTTTCAGGCTACAATTTTGAGCACGAACTCATAATATGCATATTAATTTTGTTTATCCCCCTTACTAAAACTAAACAATCAATATACCAAACCCTATGTTTGTGGTGCTGCTTTGTTATAAACAATGTCTCTTTTGTCTCATTCAATTAGACAAAATTGTACATATCTGGCGCAGAGGGAAACAGCCTAATTTGTGAAGACATTTCCAGAAACATAGAAATCGGTCTGCTCTCCAGTAGCATGGCGGTTTCAGATGATAAAAAAGCGGCTCTATGATCACAGATGCCCATATGCAATCACGTCCGCAGCGCCAAGAGTATCTTAAAAAGCACAAGGAAAACACAGGATGTATTACTAAGCAGAACTCTGTAAATTGCATTTTTTTTCATAAGCTAGGTTTTGTTCCCAGTGGTGCCAATAGTGCCATTTCAAACTGAATTTAGCGGCATAAATTACGCACCTTCTGAATTTCACACGGGAGAGTCAATGTTGTTGAAAAATAGTCTGAGCACTCATTATTCCACCATACAGTGACGTAAATAGACTTTTGCATGATATGCAATATTCAGGATATTTAAGACCGCCGCAAGTGCGGTCGTTGGCTTCCCCAAGTGTTTGGCAACAGATCTTGAAAGATCCTGTTTTTTTCCATTTCCGTGCAGGCCAGCTTATTGCTTCGTAACCGCCACCAGTTCGGTAAAACGCATCATGATAGAGATAAAAAATGGGCAATTCAATGTCTTATACCCATCTTATGCAAAAGACGAGTACAGAAGCTACAGGGTCTATCACAGGCAGCATGTTACTGTAGGGCCAAAGAGAGCAACAGGAATGGTTGCCAACTACTGCCCCCCCACCCACCCTGCGAACAATATGGAAGCGAACAGGTCGCAGCGCGCCTGGCTTGGGAAATCCCAATCTCAGTGTATTGTTGCTTTTAGGGGTCCATCGGCAACAGTATTTGCTCTTCAAGGCCGACGCGGGCACTTGATTCTCCAACTTAGCAGGCAAATCTACAGCGCAAGTTTGGTAAATCAACAGTGAGCAGTTTTCTAAGCAGGGAAAGAGCTTCCTTTTGGTACCTTTTTCAAGTATTTATTTCTTTAAGCATATTTGATTGTCTAAATGCTGTTGACTCTTTCAGTACCAAGTTTTGACAAAATCAACAGATTTCCTGGCTGCATGCGTTTCGGGAATTGTGTCCGAAGCGAGCCAAAGGAAGCCATTCACCCGAACCATTTTAATGTTCTCTGTCAATAAAAGATGAGCTGGCACTTGAATGAAACGTCGGCTATAAAGAACATGAATCTAGAATCACTGCTCTAATTCAAACCACATCAACTTCAGTTGAAATTGCCGATACAACTGTTAAGCGAGAATGTTCCATGGTGATTTTTGGGTAACCAAACTGCCACAAATAGGCCCGTTTTGAAACTTTACACGGTTTGTCAACTTAAAAGGAAATTAATGAACATTAGCAACTCAACGTAGCATCTTTGTATTTTGTAAATATATGTAATTGTACTGTATTATATATTCATTGAATATATCATATTTATTACCCAACAAAACTATTAAATCAATTAGAAATATTTAGTGTTAGAAGAAATTGAATTTAAAAGTTATGCATAATTCAAATTTCTTAATGTTGCCTTTTATTAAAAAGAAAAAGAGGAGAGTTACAATTTACAATGTATAATCACCTTACCGAAAATAGTCTGATTACACATCGTAAATCTTTCAATTTAGAACCTATTTTCAATATCTTGGCATTTGAATCATTATCATCGCCAGCATCATCATTAACACAAGCTTACTTTCCCGTTTGTTTGTTTTTCTCACTTTAGGTCATATGATTTGCATATCGTACAGGTTTTCTTTAGCTTGTTTCGCGAAAATGCTTACCCTTGCCGATGACAAAATAAAACGCTTAAGAATGAAAAAAATAAAATACATCATACTACCACAATAACAAAAACTTTTTCTTTTTTTTTTTCAAAAACATGACAAAGGGTAACCCTTGGTGGGCTATATGTCAATATGATGTTTATGGTTGAGTGATGGTATAACATGAAATTTGACTTTTGGCTAAAATAAATTCTGGTATGGTGAAATTTGTCAGTAGTGTAGAGAGAGGGGAAATTATGCTTAATAGATAGAGAGGAATTGACTGATGTGCAGTAAATTGTCACATGGAAAAATATGTATGTTAAATATTGTCTTCTTATGGTGGTTGTTTTGATTTTATAGTGCTTATCAGTCTCAATTTTGATATTATGGGCACTAATTCGAAAATTGGGTGATATCTTTTGTTGTCTAATCATCTGATTTTTTCGCTGAAAGATACTTTTCTGGTCCGAACAGACTATGCAATTTTTCATAGGTTCTCATTTATTATGAGATTCAGAGTCTCAAGTTAAATTATGGCAACATTGATGACAAACAGAATTTTTATTTCTGAAATACCTCTGTAAACCTATATTATGTTAGATTTGTTAGGTTTATCAATACCAAACATGCCAGAAAAAGTAATGTTTATGAAGGTATATTCAGGATATGTTGAAAGGGTTGATTAAGGATGGAACTTTCATCAGAGCAATCGAGTTTTCAAAGAATTTCAGTTTCTATCAATAACCGGAATGAAGTTTCAGGTTAGATGTGTTCACATGCCATCGGCTCTCTCTCTCTCTCTCCTCTCTCTCATCTCTCCATCTCTCTCTCTCTCTCTCTCTCTCTCTCCTCTCTCTCTCTTCTCTCTCTCTCTCTCTCTCTCTCTCTTCTCTCTCTCTCTCTCTCTCTCTCTCTCTCTCTCTCTCTCTCTCTCTCTCTCTCTCTCTCTCTCTCTCTCAGTTTTACGATATGTCCGCCTGTTTCTGCAGTCTGACTCTTGTTGCTATCTAGCTGATTGATCAACTGACTGCCACTATCTCTTCCTCCTAATCCCCTCGCTTCAAGCGCATCTGGGAGCGAAAATCAAAATGTCGCCTGCTCGATTTCTTCACGTGGCTGCTTAGTTTTTCAAAACGTTAACGAAATTCATAGGAACCTCTCTTTATGGGTTTAATAGCAGACGGCCTGTCACGTTTATTTAAGCCAGCTGAGAGATCCAGTTATTAGCTTATGCGCCATAATTTTAATGATTGAAAACAACAGAAAAGAAACATAGGAAATTGAGAATTAGCAATATATCTATACAATAACTAGACTGGTATGATTGACAAGCGTCTAACATTCCACTCTAGCTCAATATGTTGCTGTAACTTGTCAAGGCAAATAAGGAATACGTTGGAGGACTAAGCTGTCAAGTTATTGTTGACATGATCCCAGTCAGTTCCAAGCAGCCTGTGTGTTCTCCTTAGTTTGATAACAGGAACCCACAAATCTCCTCTCCGTTGTCATTGTCTATCATTACAAGGCTGACATAACACGGCATGGCACGCCACAATTGCAAGACGCCACGACACGACACGAAACGACACGACATGACACAACACAACACGACACGACCCAATGCGACACGACATGACACGACGCGCCTACACACAAATGTGTGTAACTGTAATTCTGTCAGTAGATGATATTCTACTTTTCTGCAATAGGAGGTATTCATATATACCTGCATTAACTGTATGCCTGCTTGGGTCACCTCATTTGCTGAGCAACAGAACTATGCCTCCCCCCCCCCCCCCAGATGAGGGCACTTGTACCAATTGTGTAATTTAACCACTCAAATATAACATTTTTTCTACCAAACAAAATGGAATTTTCTAAATATGTTTAGCATCCTGAATGTTTAAAAATTTGCGAATGAGTTTTCTTATGCTTTTTGCTTTCTCGAGTTGTTACTGTTATCAGGGAGACTCATTTGGCCCTGCTTAATATATGAATCTGCCCCCCCCCCCCCTCGCTAATTCCTAGCTGCAAGGTAGATGGCGGCACAAGATCCCAATTAAATAATATTGTGAATACCTCCTATTGATATCAAGCTGATGAACATTATTTTCCCCAAGCAATTTCAACGTTTTCAAATGGATGTTCATGTCCATGCGTCTAAACGTTTATCCACGACCTCGATTTGGTATTAAATTCTTCGTATTAGTTTTCATAAAGGCAATCATGTGTACATAATATGTATAAATATTAACGAATTGTGTCAAAATGCAAGGCTTTTTTGCATAGGCCAATTTTATTAACCCATTGCGAAGAATCCATATATCTACATATAAAAAATCTCAAGAGAAAGAAACATGAACTACATTTTATTATAAGACAACAGTTGTGGTTATCATATTTCATGTTGTATTATTGCAATAACTGGCCTGTGGGAGAACAGTTTGTAACACAAATGGGCAAATTGGTTTAAATATTGTAAACAAATGACCGAATGGCCAAGTACACAAACAAATAAATGAATTAATTAATGAATTAATTAAATGAATAGATAAACAGATAAATAAATAAATAAAGTTTTAAAATTTTCTACGTTACAGCTGCACAAGACAACTGCATTACAGTGTTAAGATGTATCGGCGTTTTATACATAAAGGGTTTTGTGTGAATATATTATAAGTTAAATAAAGGACCTTAAGTAGCGCACTCCTCACACGAGAATACACAGACCAGACATCACTGACATGTTATACTATCTTGCTTGATACTTTAGTTGCTATGGCGGGTATTTTGGTCACGTAACGTCCCTGGTATACAACATTATCGCTGGTTTATATTAGAACATCTTGTGTATAGTGCAAATTTAGTTTCACTGTTACGCTATATCAACAAGAAACAATTTGCTGACAGGCCAACGCCTATTTGTATGGGTGATTGTTTTGCCGTTTTTGTGAAACGATTAGGAGCGCTTAAGGTCTTTCTTGTTTGCACCCGTACTTGATAGGCAATTCCTGCCCACCCGTAGGACTACAACAAAGCATTTCAGGGTGTAGCGGCAGCTGGCACAGCATATTACTTCTCAATTGATAAAGACAAGCCAGGTATTTAGTTGAGATGTTTATATTATGTTTGCTTGTTTAGATCCTAAATAACGGCAAAATGGCTACAAACACCAAAATGCGAGGTCTCAAAAATATAGAGTACGCCTAATTTATCAGCTGAGCTGACTTTAACCCTTCACCTGCAGACCAGGTGACAGATTTGTTAGTTTTTGTGCTTTCTTGGTAATGTTGGCATCTGGTTTAAGTCTCAAATTGTGTGGCGTGAATTTTGAATGAAACAAGCCATATGCCTTATTCTGTTAGGTAATTCCACGTGGCAATGGACACCGTACGACAGTGTAGAATGTATCCCTAAGATGCGCACAGAGAACTGGTACATCAATGTCACTTAAACAATCACCAAAAATATATGAAACTATATGTCGCTCATGATTTTATGTGGTATCAGTAGCATCCCAGTATAAGTTATATTCTGCTAAACTTTCCATTTTGAACCTCGAAAGCACAGTTGCAAATCATTAACCATATATGCCGGCTGTGTGTATTTAATATGTATTGTGACCTGCATACAGAGGGAGGTTAGCCCATGTATTTGACCTGGCTAATATTGCGATTATTAGTTAAAAGCCTTTCAAAACAGATTGCAAGAAATTTCAGTGGTTTTGAGTCCCTTGGCAAATACCATATCTGTTATCATTAGATTGATGATTTCTTATTGCCAACTATATATTAACCCACCGGTACTTTCGGACCTGTATTCACTATCTGGGCAACCTTCTCTACTAAGCTCCACTTTGACTCAGCGGGGCTCTTGACTGCTGTGCCCAGTGGTACTACTTAATTCATAGCCTTGGGGCGACTTTAGTGTTTGAGACAATATTTCTATTCTGGGGCCCACTGTGGCCAACAACTGCTAACGTCAAGGCGTTGTATTTACAGTTTTAGGCAATGCTCACACTGGAAAAGTCCCATTATACGTCATACATTACATTCATTCGACAAATTAGCCTTCCGTTGACACAAACGGCACATATATTTTGGATACTACCTCCTCAAAATATCCAATCGGGATTAACCCTATGTTAGCTGCCGTTTTGAAAATTGTTTATTCCGTACCCGATGATTTGTAAATGACCATAGTAATGGGACGATTTTGGGGTGGTTACAAAATATGAAACCAAAAGTATATATTTCACAAATATTTCAGAGCATCATTAATGTATGATGTATGTTGTGGCCGTGATTTACTTTGATATCCAAATCAAATGCATTTTAGTGCGACTGTCACGCAATGCATTGCGCCACGTTCATAATGGTGCTCTCTGCAAATGGTACCAGCGTGCATGATTTGTATTGCCAGGGTATCCTGTCGCATTTGGATTTGTAACTAACGATGATAGCTGCTTCTGACACAACCGAGCAACGGTGGCTATGCAGCGATGCTGTTTTCCCGGCCCAAGTAAAACCTCCTGACAATTTGAAATAAAATGCTGTGTTTGAGTTTACTTAACTGCAACATAACGGCACACGCCGACCACTTCTTCGATAAAATCTTTCAGCCAGGGTTTATCAAATTTTTTTTTTTTTTTTATTGTTTCATAAAATTTATTTAGGGTCGGGCCTTTTCAGTAGGGTCGACCGAGCTACCGGAACCACACATATATTTCTGTTAGGCCTTGGACAACTTGGACATTTGTTCAAACATGTGTGAGATAGATGTTCATTCCCCTTTTACACATTACCTTCTTTTACGTCAGTTTAATTTGTTAACTGGCAACAGCCGGAGGCACTTGTAAAATAAAGTAAGTTTTTCAGCGCCCTCGATTTAAGGTTTTCCCTTCCAAACTTGGTCATTTTTTGATTGAAGCAATTCCAAATCACCCAAAAAGAGACAATTATATGGAGTGACATACCCTTCTCTTTGTAAAGAGACATCAATTTAGTTTTATTCAGACGGGAGGAGTCCAGACGTTCTTTTGAGCAGAAATAATTAGGCCAACCTCAGTTCACAAATGACACCAAGGCGAGTGTTCACCAGGGTCCCGTTATCTTGACTGGATTTATTTATTTATTTATTTATTTATTTATTTATTTATTTATTTATTTATTTATTTATTTATTTATTTATTTATTTATTTATTCACCAGGGTCCCGTTATCTTGACTGGATTTATTTATTTATTTATTTATTTATTTATTTATTTATTTATTTATTTATTTATTTATTTATTTATTTATTTATTTATTTATGTATTTATTTATTTATTTATTTATTTAATATTTATTTATTTATTATTTTTTTTTTTTTTTTTAAATCTCTCATTTTATGAAATTCGAGCTGGTTTTTTTTCAGTCTCGTGACTAATAAACGGTTTACGGTTACAGCACGCAAAGCTTCGAACAACAGACACTGAAGGAAAAGAGGAGGAAATGCCTGTTATTATTTAACCAATAGGGTTACTAGTTGTGGCGTAACCATTGTCTTGGCATCGTTTATCTATGCAGCTGTTCCCGACTGCATGAATCTATATATTATGATGCAAACGCAACAATTACCGTCTTATGTAGCAGGCAAGACGAATCCCAGAAGTTTAATTTGTACAATGAACCCGGGCTTTTATTTCCCATGGCATCGACCAGTAGACTGTAGATCTAATTTTATGAGACAGGATCGGTGGACCATTTCACGGACATTTAAAGATATTTTGAAACCATAACGTGTCTTTGAATCCGTACGTTTGATCAATTTTTCGGAAAGCATAGAGGCGAGATAAACAAGTCGTTATGAGTAGTTATGGTGTCAAATGTTACAGGCAAATACGCCACTCTCAACAGATTAGCGACTGAACATTCACAATTCACACTTCTGCTGGTGAGGGCGGGGTGTCAGTTGTGACGTTCCCACATACAGCTGGCAACGAAAGGCCGCCAGTGGAATGGTGAAGTCCCAGTAGAACGTCTTCCGGGTTACAGTAATTTCAAATGGCATCTACTTGTCTCTTTTTATATGCTTTCATCAACAGTTTTGAATTGATGTGTGAGTGGAACCTATCAGGTCTATGTGCCTGCAGTTAGCAATAAAGGTCCTAGCGCGCCGGATAACATTGTTAATTCTGTCTGGTATCAGGACCAGGTAAGGCTTACACTAAAAAACAATCAGACGTATTAAACAATTATAAGTCATAGATTTAATGAGCACCACTAAGATGTTTCATTTTGTGGATTTTCTTCTTTTTTTTATTTATTTATTTTTTTTTTTTTTTTGTATGTCAGTTAAGGGACTCACTGGAGTAGACTCTCGAAATGTATCTTTCATCAGCGTGATTTAGAAATGAGTCGACATGATCAAATGATACCAGGATTACAAACATCCCCATCAGTTGTGTGTGTGTGTGTGTGTGTGTGTGTGTGTGTGTGTGTGTGTGTGTGTGTGTGTGTTTTTAAGGTGATGGTAGCAGAAGGAATGACCCCACCTGGTCAAAGGTGGACGTAGGGGACGGATCGGGTAATAAAGGTGGACCGCAGAAATTACCGATATCGATCTGCAATGCATATTTTATATATATATATATATATATATATATATATATATATATATATATATATATATATATATATATATATATATATATATAGGGTGTTTCTTACATTCGCACAGGTTCCTTTCAGTTAAGGTCTGTTGAAGATGAATAATTATTCTGTAGATGGTAAAAGAAGCTATCATGACAGATGCATGTATAAAATGGCTTCAGAAGTGTGTTGTATCTGATTATTACGGCAGTGCCCCCCCCCCCGTTCCTCCGCCTATGACGGAGGTCGTTAATGCCGACATGTTGATCAATTTCATAAGTGCAAGTATGATTGGGATACTCTATGACAACATCACCCAGCAATAATACATGACCTACGGTTGGTCAAAAGATAATTTTGAACTGTGGATTGTATCATGATATTATGTTACATGTCGCACATTCTAAACTTCTAGTCAAATCTGTCTCCTCGTGCAAACGCAAGACAGAAGACCACAGCAGACGGTATTATGACTTAAGATACCAAAACAAATTTGTACTTTTGGCTATAAAGCGAATCTTGGACCTGCTCATTCTTTGATACCATTTGCCGTTATCCAAAGAATTAGATAGTTGTTTTGGATCTATGAAGACATTTTATAGGTTACAGTCTCTAACTTCAAGCCATGTCGTCAACAACTTACTGGACCCAAATGTGTGACAATGCATTTCATTGATTAACACAAATTGGAAGACACCTTGCATGCAAACATGCAGGGAAACTGTTCTTAGACTCTAATTTATTTTGACCTTTTGGCAAAATTACACACACACACACACACACACACACACACACACACACACACACACACACACACACACATATATATATATATATATATATATATATATATATATATATATATATATATATATATATATATTGAGACGGAGAGGGACAGAGACTTACACCTTAGGTACACCCCAAATATTGCAAATTGTGTCTGGTCATCATATTTGTTGTAATTTTGTGTGATGTCATCATTTAACCATCTATCAGGTCGGACGCTATTGGCTGACAGGTGAGGCAATTGGAACATTAGCTTTTTTCAGAATTGTTGTCCCGAGTGTCAGTTGGGTACATCCATTACGTACAGATAAGCGCCAGGATGGATTTCAAATTTAATGCTTCATTACTTGATGGTCCGGTGAAATATAGAAGAGACCGAAAAAAAGTAGTTTGAATCAGTTAAAATGCTTGTGTTTTGCAAGAAGAGGTTTATGTGGACGTGGTAATGTATAGATGTGACCATTATTCATACAAGTACTTGTTTCTGCAGAATAAACAAAGACTAGACGTGCGTATGACTATGCGACTGCCATACTTCAATACAGTACCTGCTATGTAAATGAATTGTAGAATTTAGAACAAAATAGCGCATTTATAAGATTCCCTTTTACAGGATAAAATTCATGGCGTATCAAACTACTGCAATAACCTTGTCATCCTACAGATTAATACAAGGTGTTTAATATAATGCTTTACTCACATCGTACTTCTTATTTTATTACGTTTATATGTACAGGACATTATTCACTCATTAATTTGTTCAAGGCAAGCAAATTTCGTTCGTAAAATAAGCAGTACAATATAAGTAGACATCATTCATGTATGCATACACTATGTTTTTTGTGGAGATACCTTTCACAGGATAAAATTTAGATGTTTTAAGCAACTGTAAAACCTTGTCACCCTACATACTGTTCCACGGTTTTACAGAATGTTTATTTTTATTTTACCACTTATTTGACCACGTTTTCATCCAGTACTATGAAGATTACTCAGGTATTTTACCCATCTCCATTACATATTGGTGACCAGCTGTGAGATGTTCTCAACTTGGGGGATTAGCCACGGAGCAAAAACAGATTACCAACATGAATTTATAATAAGTCAGCTTAAAGTTTGGTGTTGTAGAGAAGCAATTACATGATGATGGGGCCATCAGTGTCACCAGTTCTTGATCAGAGACAAATGAGTAAGTAGACATGTTTATTAGTACCCTATTGTTGCCCATACCTAGATATTGACTGATCTGCAAGAAGGCCGGTTTTCCCCAGGTTTGTCACAAAGGCCAGTCACTTTCCCTTTCCTTTCAGAAAGGAGCAGTTATTCTGCCCACAGAGCCCAACCAATCACGTCCCTTCATTACTTGCTTAATCATGACCAAAGCCGTGGTTTCCAATTTAGACCAATTAATATAGGGCGACCCAAATAGTATGACACAACACGATTGCTTAAACAGTGTTTTCTAGGACTATTGACAATAGAGAATGTTGATATCATTATAGTAGTCAAACAGGAAGATCGTGCACGTTACCACTGACTTGACTGTTAAAAATTACTTTACCAACAAACTTCTGATCATATATTGCAAATTGTTTTTCTCTTTCTTTTCTTTTTAATACACGAGATATTTTATTGAAAAACATGCATTGTGTGTAACTTTCACATCAAGTTTCTGAAAGATTTAATATTTCAAATTCAATCCAAAATTAACGCGCATTTAATACAATACAAAATACACATATACAAGGGCAAAGATACTGCTATATCATACATATAAATGCAATAAAAATGATAACAACGGGAACGCTTACGTAGGTTCTGCATGTACTTAATTCAAGTTTCGACAATTCGGAAAAAAAGTTAGGATCAGAAAGCATTTTTCTGTGTCTGGATCCACTATATACGCTGTAGGATATTTGATTTAGGGATAGTTAATCAAATTTATATACCTTCACACAGTTCATGAGAGAACAAGGTCCTATTCAACCGAGGGTTTTGAATGGTGTATAGTTTTGTTATTGTACAAAACGTTTGCAAATAAATGAGCTAAACCATATGTGAGATAATGATGAGGCTCGTTCAAACACATAGGGAAGAAATGAGAAAGCATGGGAGAAAGGTTTTGCACCCTGGAGGGTACTGTTTTTTTTGTTTTTGTTTTTTTGTTTTTTTTAACTGAAGTATATTCGTACGACCCCAGCGCCACGAGAAGCATGCACTATCCCCGCTTACGCATTGGGGAAGCAAGGAGAGAGTAGCAAGCAGATGCAACCAATTTCTTTAGCTGATCAATATGCTCAAACCAAAAGCTAACGACGCAGGGAAAGGCCCTGCCTTCTCCTCGTACAGGGCGCAAGAGCAATTTCAGTGCGAATCCTGGGACAATAAGTACCATATTCATAACGGTTTGATTACATTATGTAAATCTTACTGCCTTTATATGCATATTATATTTATAGAACTGCATGTATATGGGCATTTTGACCTGCGCACAGGAGGCCACCAGGAGATAAGTCGTAGCGAACAGCCCACGAAAGGTTCGTGGTTTCCACTAAAATGTGCAGGTGATAATTGCCACGGAGACAGGCTTGATAGTTAGCATTCCACCCAGCCGGATCATAGAATAAAATGAACGCAGGTCTGTCTTGTGGTCGTTTGAACCCTGTCTACCCAACGCACATTTTTTCCTGTGAAAGGCAGAGGAGACTAGAAAAGTTCAAAGTCAATCTTTCATGGAGATTGAATGTAATTCCCCAGATAAAACAAATGTAATTAGTACAGACGTCTCCCGAAACACCACAGAATACATTACTGGAAGTAACAATGGACACATGATTCAACGAATAAGAGAATGGTCGGCCTGGGGATATCATGGACGAGTATTCATTACAGGAGTACGGGACAGCAAGGGCAGATGCTTTTGAAACTATTTTAATATCATTACTTTGTTTGTGGATTTAGTTGGATATTGTACAGAAGTACTGTCTGTTAAATTCACACCCCCTTTGGAATCGTGATCTGTACGGCAATAGTGTTGCTGCATTTTTTAAAATAGCTTGCTGTAAAGTATTGCTTTTCTCTTATAAATGATTGACAGGCATAACAAGAGATATAGCTCTCTGACACTATCGCTGTGATAAGACTTCCACTTGCAGCTGTTCACCCGCAGAGGTATTGGAAGTAAGCTCCTGTTTCCACAAACGCACTAACCATCAACTACTTAACACCAAAGTAATCACGTGCCGGTTGAAAAAGGGATTGTGGTCAAACAGCTATATGTATCTTTTTGTGAATTGGAATTTGTTTCCTGCTGTAGGCAGAGTTTTCGCCGCCGATTGCCTGGTTATAAAATCAAGAGCATCATTTTATCTAATTGAAAATTTAACACGATTCCCAAGCTGTCAGATAGATCCTGATTAACGGCCATCGTAACCACACATTGTATGTATAATTATAAACCCTGATTAAGGGCCATCGACCAGTACACATTGTATATGTGTACAACTCGAAACCCTGACGAAGGGCCATCAGTGACTACACACTGTATGTACAACTTTCAACCCTGATGGAGGGCCATCAACAACCACACACCAAATGTATAACCATAAACCCTGATGAAGGGATACCGTCACCACACTGTATGTACAGCTTTTACTTAGCCCTGATGAAGGGCTATCAACTACTTCAAACTGTATGTACAACTATAAACTCTGATGAAGGGCCATCGTCACCACACACTGTATGTACATCTAAAAACCTTAATGATGAAGGGCTATCAACTACCACACACTGCATGTACAACTGCAAACCGGATGAAGTGCCATCAGGTACCGAACATTGCACGCACAAATTTTAACCCAGGGGAATAGCCAAACCCAAAACAAGTGTAAGCACAGTTAGAAACCGGCATGAAGAGCAACCAGCTACCAGACAGTGTATACACATATTAAAAACCCGAATCAAGTACCATCAGCCACCACATGGTTTATGTACAATTAAAAAACCCGGATCAAGATCGACCAGCCACCGAACAGTATATGCTCAATTTCACTAACAACAAGCCCCCCACACATTATGTGCACAATTAAAAACCCGGATAAAGAGCAACCAGCTACATTCAGAAACCCGGATGAAGAACAACTAGCCACCACACAGTATTTGCGAAAGTAGAAACCGGGATTACAAGCCACCAGCAGCGATATACTGTATTTACCAGAAGAGACACATAGTCATGAATGCTTATTTGTTCCAGTTATTCAGTTACATGAGAACATCAATGTCTGCAATATACGCTGTGTATAACCTTTTCTAAGTTAATTACCGAGCCTGTAGCCTTTTCCACTGGGGCTTGACAGGCGATGGTCAACAGCAGGTTTGTTGTGTCATGGCAGACTGTATATAACCTTTTGTGGAAAGTAGTCCCTGTTAAGAAGCGCAAATACAAAAATGATTCAAATTTGTTCTTCGAAATTATGTGGAGTCGGTGGCAAGAGGCTGATAAGAGGCGTTTCTATACGCACTGGCGTGGCCAAGTGAAGCATTCCGAGCTATCACACTCAGACTGGATGAAAAACACCTGTATTATATGAAATGGCACTTGAGATTACCCCGATTAGACTGTTGCTGGATGTTGAACTTTGAACAAAGACAGGGTCCTTAATAGGTTTGTTGCTAAAGGTTTGCTCTCCGCGGGCCGTAGTCGGTTTGAGCTTCTACATTACTCACGACAAATAAGGCATCCTCACATGGCCTGCAGTCCGCGATTCTTCTGCGTTCATTCGGACCAATACGTATATTATTATGTTTATCATGTAATTTATCCAAATCCGGTTGTCCACTATATTGTAAATAATCTATAAAGTCCTTATTTGATAGCGAAACTAAAAACCTACTAAAAAGATATTAAAGTATGCCAATAAAAATTTAGACTGGTTGATATTCTAAATAAGTTTCAATACACATGAGTAAAGGAAAACTCGCACATGTTTATTCAACTCCTGTTTTCTCAATAGGAGATGTGAGTCAGGCCATTTCTGTTGGCTAACGACTTACGTTTTCTTTGTCATACTTCAGTTTATAAAAGTCCAAATTCAATACTATCACCTACTGATTTAAACTTTTTTTTTCAGTTTATTTATCTCCTTGCTCATTTTGTTTATAAACAGAAGCAAATACAGTATTTAACATTTCGTAGTAAGAAGCTTTGCTTCCCATGGCATGGAAGGCAGAATTAAGCCTCATTAAGGTGATTTTATCACCGGAAAAACAAGTGTTACTTTTGTAAAGAGCAATAAGAGATCACAATTGCACGAACAAGTACTCTCCATTTTGGAAAAAAAAATATATTATTTATTATTTGAAATGACATCATGGTGTCATGGTTGCATGATGGGATTTATATTTTGCATTGGTAGCTCTTCTTGTTTTGAATATAACAGTAGGTACACTAAAGGTACCATGATAACAGTAGGGGTACCATGATTTGTTCGACGAATACATCAATTATCGTCGTATGGTTGCATCATGTCTAAGGTATAAAGTTAGATTCTTCCTTTGCCTTTCTCGACTAACTTATCAAGTTTCTAGTACATTCCTTGCCAAAGATGACCCAAGGATCTTGTGTGCATGACTACGTTTGATGCAAAAAATTTAAAATTGTAATGTTTGGGGGATATCGCATTTGCAGGCAAGAGAAGGGTATAACCACAACAGCGTTGTCAAGTAATTAAAGGGCAAAAAAACCGTCTTGCGAACTGGTGACCTGAATCTACTGTTGATGTACATTGTAATATCAATTTTCTGTAACATGCCATGGAAAACAAGCCTGTACCTTAAGCTCTCATTTGACGTGAGGTTCCTGTCTCTGACCTGTTTGAGCAGTCCTCAAAATGAATTGGATTCCCCTTCTTGAAACAAGTTTGTAGCTTCATGTTTACTGAGAAACTGGTGATGCTAAAGACAGATTATGATATTCATATATACATATTACATATCGATAATAGGCGAAAATCATATCAGACTACTGCAGCAGCAATTAGATATGACACATCCTTTGGAGATTAGAAGTAATTATTACTATTCAGTCAGCTTAGCTTTGCAGGACACGATTTATGTATAAGCCAACCTTGCTGCACACGAAAGGGCACATTGTTTGCCATCAGCAGGAGATTGTTTTGATATTTGACCTACATGCTCCCACAATACATACGCACATATTACATACATACTTACACACATACATCATACATACATAGAGACATACATACATACATAGAGACATATATACATACTTACTTACATACATACATACATACATACATACATACATACATACAATCTGATGAATACATACATACATACATACATACATACAATCTGAGTAAGATTTTTATTTGAGGTCTATGTTTATCCCATAACAGCGCATACTTGATTAGTTTTAAAAATACGTTTAGATGACGTTAAATATTTGCTAAGAGTCATTTGCATGGAAAGATGTAAGACATATTGCGGGGGCACCATTTTAAAGTTGAACTATGACAAGGAACTACGCTCTTGAACGATCATGATTTACCCCTTTTCTCTCGCATGCAGACTAGATCATCAGTATCCTGTATGAAGGGTTGGCCGCAAACCACTCAACTTGTACAAACTTGACCCTGTTCAAGTTACCAACTTGAAGAAACCTGTACACATCTGAATTGTTACGTCAATATAATTAGGGTAAACTGGTAAATTGAACTGTTAGATAGTGAAGTGACATTCATACCCTTCCATTGAAGCGTTATTAACATCTTTTTATGCCTGGCCAATTCCATAATCCATACACTGAGACAAATGGGATGGCTTATGTATGACAGCAACAATGATTTGTCCGAATGGGAATCTCCGTGAGCATCCTAGTCTGTTTTCACCTGTACGACCTGAATATGCGCGTCTGAGTGGTATAATAAATTGTGCTCAGTCCTTACATCTGTCATGTTTAATTATCATTCGGAATGTTTCCACCGACGAGAATATTGGGCAAAAGAAGTGAAGCAGACAAAATTAACACTCTGGCGCCTTGGGTACAGTATGAGAGTTGAACTCCGTAAACAACGATTCTCTGCAGATTAGCGCCTAAACATACTTGAAGAGTTTCTAAGCTGACCGATCCTCTCAAGGAAAATGAATCAATCACCCATACCCTTGTATACAGTTTTGTATGCTAAGAGCAATATCTGTGTAATTAAATGGCAGACCAAGTTATCATGGACAAAAGCTATAATGGTCGATGGGGGAAAGCTATTAGCGTATGGACACTGCAGACAAATGGGAGGGCGTATGAATATTGGTACATTTTGATGGATATATGTTTCAAATCATCATAAGCTAAGTTTGTAATTTTTAAGTTCGCGATTTATTTCTGGCCAAGAAGCAAAAATATGTAAAAAAAAATAATTGTAAAAGGGAACAAACGTAAGAGCCATTACCATAATATATCATCAAAACACCTCAGCAATGTTGTATGAGAGCGTCGTACTACTATTTTACCTTCACAACTAGAGATTTCTCTTTGATTTTTTTCCCCTTCACTTTCCATATCCCTGTATGCATTCAAAAATATAATATGCTCAAACACACGAAACGTTCAACACAAGGTGTGTCGCTGGAATAATACAAAACTCAATTGTTCATTCGGGCGTTAAATACGTTAAAAAAAACAGATTAGAAGATATTAATGTAAGGAGTCTTACTCAGCCTGTTTTACAGTACGTAATGCTATCACTGATTCCCTTTTACTGCTTTATTGTTTATTATTCCCTGTTCTAAAATCTGCAAAAAAGGACTAAATTTTCTGACCGTATGACACCCGTTTTTGGAGCCACCTTAAACGTCATATCATCGCGTATTGATTCGAAAGGCATTATGTAAAACAATATCTTTGTATATTGAGCACTATTTTCGTCAAAAAGAAAGATTCATTGCCATTTGCTTAGTTTTGTATTGTTGTATCCAGGGTCGTTTCATCCGCACGTAACAAAAAGGCTACCTCAGAAACCTATAGTAAAAGCCTTCTCTACTGCCACATCAAATTTTATATCATTCATCACGTTTATCCAAATTTTCCAATGGTTTTTAGCAGCGAGACGATGAAGTTGTTGTCAGCATTAATAGGACCAGCGCCATCTGCCGCCAAACATAACGTTGCTCTGACAGGTTTTAACGGCGCAACACGGATTCGAAGAATGCCACATAGATGTCGCCACTTCACAACAAGGACACTGCAAACATTAATTTATTCAAACCCAGAGCATGATGCGGTACTTCTTAGAAGCAGTGACGTCACTTTATTGTTGGATGGAAATAACATAACTATTTCTTCAAATATCAGTTACAAAGTATTGTCAAATCTACCACAAATGTATCAGAGAAATGTTCCCACGGACAAACGATAGGTAGTTTTTCCTCTCTTACCGTACGGCGTAGGAACGAGACTAATGTATGGCGTGCCCATATTTTAGCTTTTAAACCATTGAACATGCTCACCCAAATGTTGATTCTTGCGCTTTGCCCTTTGATGGAAACAAGAAGCAAGAATTCATATCATTTCTTTCGCTCCTGTCTTGTGTGAAAAGACACAGCCCTGTTGAAGGCCGAGGATCGTGAATCCAGGCATATATAGAATATTTCAATTTGAAGAAAGCATAAATTTTATTCCAAAAAGCCAAGCAAAAAATCACTTTTTTCATGAAACATATTTTAATTGGGATACATTGAGTGAAACGATTTTTCCCGACAAAGCTGATAGAAAAGGTATTATATCTACGGAAGGTTTCAAATTCTTCAATTTTGAACTGATGTTCGGAGTAACTATCGCTTTTACTTACAGGAGGATATAACATGAAAGGCCTCATCAAACACATTAAATCAGTTTTAACCCTTTCCCGCTCAAATCTCCCAAACATCTGTGGATGTAAATTCTCTCACCTTTTATGTTTTAACTTACATTTGATGTTAATTGAAAAAACTTTTGCTGAGAATGTTGTTGTACATAAGACCTTTTATTATGGCGCGCCCCAGTTCAATTGCTTTCCCGGCACGGACTGGCCGCATCAACCTAACCCGAGGTGTGGGAACATCATTGACTCAGTTTAATTCTCACCAGGAAAGGGTAAGACTATGAAGACCATACGTTATGGACACAAACCTTTACTGTTCAGCGTCTCTAACATCTGACGATCAGTTTGATTGTGCCGGTTAGGGATCAACGACACATGCCGATTCATCTGCTCTGAATGATTGGCATTACTCAATAAATAAACAAAATATAGCTAACATCGCATACAAAAAGTACGTGTCACAGCAAAAAGACAAGTACATCTTGCCAAACATGTTTTGCCTTTTGCAAAACCCGCCCAACCTCTCCTCAACCCAAGATCGATGTCACAGAAAGTGTGGTGCAAGTCGTAGCAAGCAATTGACTGTAATTTATTGATAGCGTGTTAATCACCGCGATGGCGTGCCTTTGACAAAATATAATATTCAACAGACTGGACCAGAACTTGCGAGGAAGACTGGTTTGGATCATGCACATTTACAATTGGTGTCCCTGCGATCATAAGAGAAAACAATTGAAACATTGAAACTACCTTTTCTTATGCAAAGAAAATATTTACTTTTTCTAATGCATTTTTAATGAAATTGGTTTGGGTATGATAAATGATACATGCATACATGTGCTCCGAAAAAATCTGACTGGTGTCAGTGTAGCTTATATTACCTGGCTTTTATCTCTGGTGGCAAGCTCTACGGTACTCAGCAATCAATTCATTCGGACGCCGCTATGAAATCTTCATTTACCTCAATATGAAAGGGAATCATGGAATCAATCACACAGCAAGAAAAAAATTCTTTGTATTTGTAGATGGGTACATGACTACAAAGAAACACGTTGACTTTATTGTCGGATTTTTATGACTTGCATGGTGCAATATCTTGTGTATGTTGCGTGATTGTTCACAATTACCATTGATTACAATGGTTATTAAGATTTCAAGTTGGTACCTACAAAGCAATTTGCACACAAACAGTGGTTTCTTAATCATATTGCTGTTGTCAGGTACGTGGGCCATGACCGGGCTTATTTCGTGTAATAACAGTGAAATTGTCGTCAACAAGACAACAAAGATAATTGCTTTGAAACCCCATGGAGATTCTCTTGGAAACCCCTTCGAGTATGCGATGTGTTTGTCATTTTTTCATGTTCTTGTTTCTTCTTCTGTCAACGTCTGATATAATAACAGTACATGCCTTCTGATCAAGTTTGGCTGGAGTATACTTGTGACTGTTGCTACCATTTGGTGTATGGATTAATGAGGGTGCATAAATGAGAGAAAAGTCGCATAAATGCACACTTTGACAGTTCTAAAAACCCTAACCCAGAGTGCTGTCAAACTTGATATACACAATCTCTTTCACCGGTTTCAACTACACGGACAAATTCAGCTGCCGTTTCAAATTTTCTTGATGGGAGATCAGTAAAGTATTTTTTGTTGGGAAGTTATGCAAAGTTCTTCCCAACCTCTGCGCCCAATTTCCCCGGCAATTGCGTGGTACTATCATCAGTTTGTTTTATATGATCAACAACGGATCACACGTGAATATGGATGGTAACATGTAAATGGTCACTTATATATTTTCCACTTCGAGTGGAACGTGCACAAAAAACATGAAGCGTGGTCTGTCCAGGAAGCAAGCATGTAAACAGTCTGTATTCCAAACTGTTCCAATAAATTTATTGGACTTGCTAGCCCCCTTCCTGGTGAAATCGTTTGTCATTCGTGTCCAATAGACGGCATCGCTGCTATTTTTGGTCAACTCAGCTCATGGGATGGTTAGTTGTTTGTTGTCTCTCCCTCTACATTTCACACTTTCGCCATCTTCGGAAAAAAACGGTAGCCAGATCTGTTTTAAACTTGGTGGGTTTGAACTCTGGCCAAGTTTGATCCAATGGTTATACTCCCGTGATTTAGAATTTTGTACGACATTTTTGTTCATCTTTTTGGCATTTTTTTTTAAATCATTCAAAAAACCGATTGCCCAATGGCTTCAAAATTTCACAGGCGATTCTGAGGATCCCTAGACCATGACTGGTCCAACAAATAGAGCTGCTATTTTCTTTTACGAATTGTAACTAATTTTTGTGCGATTTTCGACATTTTTCAAACCGTGACACACATCGTGCTGAAACTTGGTGGAAAGAGCAGGGATGAAACAAAGTTGTTCAATGGGTTGCTCCATATTCCTGATTTTTCATGATTTTTTTTTTAATTCTGGTACATGAGCGTTAATATAGGGCTAAGCCCTCCTCCCCAATTGCCTTCCATGACAGACTGCTTTGAAAACCACTTGGCTGTGTGTAATTGATTAGTCATGGAATAAAATATGTTTAAACCATGTGCGTTAATTTGTACTCATCTATTCATAACTGTGTAACTCAAACGAGATTGTTACAGCACTTCACATTTTCACTTTTTTCTTTTCTCCATAACTGTCAGTCAGATCTACTTCACCAGATCATTTTAAACTTGGTCGGCATGAACTGTGTGGGTCTCTGCCAAGCTAGTTGGATGGTGAAGCTGACTTATTTGCGACGTACCTTGCATCGTTCTCTTCCAATTTTGGTCGAATAGTCACGCTCAGATGATTTGTTTATTTATGAAAAAATTTTCGGGGGGGGGGCAAAGTTATATAAATCTCTGAAACTTCAAGGTTGAAAAAATTTATATTTTAAAAGTGCACTTCTGGAGAGCTCTAGATCTTAATTTGTTCAACAACTGGCGTTGCGATTTGTTCTATATGTGTACGACTTATTATGTTTTCGGAAATATTGACCTTTTCTCCCAAACTTCATGTTAGATTCTTTTCAAACTTGGTGGGAGCGTGCCTGAACGTCCGCCAAGTTTGGAAAATTTTCCAGTCTTGAAATTATTCGTAAGGTCACGTGACCATGTTGGCAATATTAACATAGAGATAACAGAAAACCTGACGCATTGGCGGATGTATCAAAACATTGGCCAATGTGGACCCATGGTTACTATTGAACATTAATAAGGATGTACCTATGTGGTTCCTAATTATGTTTTTGATGATGAACGACCTTGAAAGGAGACACTGACACAATTGCTTATATCGTGGTGATAGTGGATCTTGTCCCTTTTTATTTAAAGAAAGATGGCTCTAGAGCTGTGTGCGGGAAGACTATGATATTGTAAACAGTAATGATAATCTGAAAGCTTACCTCGATATTATTCCGACGAAGTCACCGGACCACTTTAATAGGCCTCCAAGGTCAGCTGAGCAAAGGACTGTCACAGGCCTCTTGTTTATGGTGAAGCAGACATTGGTATTAGTTTATTTGTCATTGGGTGAGCAATAGCCTTTGCCGTGTGTTTTTGCAGGTATATCCCTTTCCTTCCGCAGAATTTGTCATAGGTCTGTGGCAGCCTGTTGGTTGATTTAATATTGTCTATCAGAACCAAAGCTGATCAATCGCGCCCGCAAATACTAGAGAGCCGGGACTTTGCCTTTCGGAATTTAACGTGGATTGGTGTCATCTTATAAGATAACCTATAAATGCAGGTAACATAGTTAAAGGTATTGATCGACATAACAAAATTTGAACTTTGCATTACTGGTCAATTTGCAAATAGACACCGAGCCATCATAAGATGTTATGGGTTTCTGAAAGGTTGGGCGATGGTATAACCAGGAAACCTGGGGGCCTTGTTCAGCTGAAGATCTAGGTGTAGCTGTGTCTTATTTTCCATTTGAGTAGTTAATCTTTTGTATAGTTGTCTGATCCGGATCCGGTCCTTCAACTTTTAACACAGGCGTAAGTGAAATGTCAGAAAAATTATGCCTCCAAATGTATACTGTAAATGATTAACCCTCCCCCCCCCCTTTAAACCGACCAAAACTGACTTCTGGTCAAATGTCGTCTGCTTCCATATTTTCAGCTAAATTTCATCGGTAATGAAAAGCAATCTGACCGAGAATTCAAGATGAGGCCTATCAAGATAACATGCCCCAGGTCAACAGCTTTCCATGGCATGGGTTGGACACTAAGTGCCCAACCCATGCCAAGGAAAGGTGTTGACTCAATCTTTTAATTCAAGGGGAAAGGGTTAATCCACAAGCATCAACAGAAATAAATGGCTACAGGTTTCGAGGGCTGTTCCTCTTACATTCACGATGTCAGAAGAATTTGAGGTTCTCGCACACATTGATGCAAACCAGTAACTTTAGGGTGTTAAGACAAGACACGGAAGATTGTTAAACATCACTAGCAATTTAGCAGCGCGTTCGTTTTGATGAGCTTTGGCAGCGGATACATGTGCAGGGCTGCATAACGCACGCCTGGGGCAGACCAAGTCGGATTAAGATGGTCATGAACAATGGTTTGAATAACAAATCAGCGTGTCCCTGGTAGAACTAGTCCAGCACACAGGAATCAGGATATAATGTTGTCTTTAATGCCGAAATAATTTCCGCGCCATGAATTGCTCCTACAGGAAATGTCGATACTTGACACTTTTCCCATAAAATATGGACACATGAGAAGAGAGCTGCAATGGCAAGCATACCATGCCTCACTTACTCCAAATTAATTAGAGCTGTTACCTATGACGGGTTCCAGTCGTTTAACATTTTAGCTTTCCGAGTGGGCTCAGACCTGTATTTTTCATGTTCTGACAGTCCCTTCCTTTAGTTTTCTCAATTATGCCCTCCGTTCGAAAGAAAGAGCAGCTAAACCTTTTTCCATGGAAAAGAGAAAACGCAAATAACATCTGTTATCTGGTTAGATTGTACAAAGTTTAGTAAACTTAAATAACTGTCATCCTGCAGCCAGAAAGACAAAGACTTTGTAATTTTGATATCACGTGCCATTTTTTGAAGAGATAAACAGCAATATAACACTGACTGCTGTGTCCCTTACAGATATAAACTGAACTACAACACTGACTTTTGTGTATCCTATAGATCTTAACTACAACATGACACTGCAGTATTCCCTACGGAGATAAACTCTGTTATGGCAGTCCCTGTAATGTCTCTTACAGAGACAAAGTGCAGTATGATATAAAAGAGAGTGTTTTTTTGTTTTTTGTTTTTTGTTTTTTGTTTTGTTTTGTTTTGTTTTTGTTTTTGTTTTTGTTTTTGTTTTTTTTTTTTTTTGTTTTGTTTTTGTTTTTTCAGAAATATACTGCATATTGCAGAGACTGCTATGCCTCTTACAGATGTAAGCTTTATCATGGCAGTCAATGTGGTGTCTCTTACATAAGTAAAGTGCACCGTGTCAGTAACTGCTGTGTCTCTTGCAGATGTAGTCTGCATCATGGCAGCAACGATTGTGTCTCTTACATGAAAATAAGTAAAATAAATTATTACAGTAACTGTAGCGTCTCATACGGGTGTAAACTGCTCCGTGGAAGTAACTGGTGTCTCTTTCAGCATGAAACTGCGCTAGGCAGTAACTGTAGTCTCTCTCACAGACAATAACCTGCTCTATGACACCAACTGTAGTTGCTGGCACCAATTGTACTATGAGAGTAATTGTAGTGTCTGCTGCAGAGATTAACTGCGGTATGGAAGAAAGTGGTGTTCCCTAAAATGATAAATCTGCATTATGGCAGCAATCGTGGTGTCTTTTACAGAAATTACTCACACAATGAGATTATTTGTAATATCTTACAGAGCTGCGCTGTACTATGACTGTATCACTGTAGTGTCTCTGACAGAAAAAAACTGCATAATGATAGTAACTGTAGTGTATAATGATAGTAACTGTAGTGTCTCTTACAGAATTAAACTACACTATGGCAATAACTATGGTGTCTCTTACAGAGATACACTGTACAATGGGTATAACTGTAGTGTTTCTGACAGAGATATCCTGTACTATTGGCGTAACTGCAGTGTATCTTACAGAGATACACTGTGCAATTGGTGTAACTGCGGTGTATCTTACAGAGATACACTTTACTATCGGTGTAACTGTAGTGTATCTTGCAGAGATACATTGCACAATGGATGTAACTGTAGTGTATCTTACAGAGATACACTGTACAATGGGTGTAACTGTAGTGTATCGGACAGAGATAGACTGTACTATCACATTAACTCTGATGTCTTTAACAGAATTAAACTGCGCTATGGTAGTAATTGTAATGTCTGTTACAGAGACGAAGTGCACTATGGTCGGAAGTGTAGCGTCTCTTACAGGGACCACCACATGACACGTAACCTGGCTTTTTTTTGTCAGAATATATTTCAATTTTACCACTGGATATTATTTTACACTTGTTATGCAAGGTCCTTTCTATTGAGAATACCTATAGCATTCATAAAGGGAAGATAAACGTGCGCCAATGTCCATTTATTGTATTGCCATCACAACTGTTTGTGTGAACAATTAATTTCTATATTCATGAGGAAAATGGGGAACAATAATACAATTAAGATGAAATGTTACAGAGACACAAAAAAAATACAGAAACGCCAGTCGGTGGATATATGATATCAATATATATATACATATATATATATATATATATATATATATATATATATATATATATATATATATATATATATATATATGTATATATATATATATATATATATATATATATACACAGAAACGCCAGTCGGTGGATATATATCAATATTTATACATATATATATATATATACATATATATATACATACATATATTATATATATATATATATATATATATATATATATATATATATATATATATATATATATATATATATATATATATATATATATATATATATATATATATATGCAGATGTTCACATGTATATTCACCAAGGTTCTGAAATTCTACCTTGGGTGGTGCCACTATTTGCCACAATAGCATGTGATTGCGGGTATCGTGTTATTGAAGCGGGGTATACATGTGACAGATTGAGGTCTTCGAATTATGCGTCTAGCGTAGGATCTTGTTTCACCTCACACACAAGTAGAATATCAAGAGCTCAGTATTTAATATAATTTGGTATTTTAGTTCTTTCGTTAACCATACTTGGGACTCGAAGCCGGTTACATTTGATACAGTGTTCATCAATGCTGTATTATTCCCACTTGGTGGGTTATTAATTTAGATATCTTGGTATAACGGCATATATATGGTTAATTTTTTGTATACATGCAACTCACAGTCAGGCATCCCTTGTCACCCAGTTGTCCGCTTAATTATTATATCATATGATTGTACAATAGGACAATCAGGTGGAGACTCCCAATTCACTTTTGAGAGACAACATCTAGTGCCCTATTCTTGGATTACAACTGAACCTGGGTGGTACAAAAGATAACTATCGGTAAGTTACATAGGAAACAGCTCAAATTACGACCAGTAGAAAATTTGGTAACAATGCAGTGTAGGGAAACATCCCAGGTCACTTGGAGTGTGAATAACAGATTCCCTGCCAGTAGACATCATCTGATTCCATCATTGTTGCTCTGTAGAACTATTGTACCCGGAGCTTTGGCCAGTAGATCTCATCTGAATAGGAAGTTGTGTCGGCGTGAGGGAATAAGGTGCCAGGTGAGCGAAAGAGCGAGACACTAATAATCGCAAGGAAACCCAGTGCCCACTCGAAATAACAAAGGAGTGAAAGGTCTGCGACCATAGGGTGTTCACAAGTGCTGCCCTGTCAAGCCTGGGTGTCAAAGACAAATATAAGAAAAGTAGCCCACTTTGTCTGTACGTTTTTAACACTTGTAATTGTAATCAGAAATATATATGGTGCAGTTAGCAGATGGAAAGTGCTGGCACAATTGCTTGCAGGAAAAATATGAATGTCAGAAGTCAAACTAAAATGGTACCGAAGCAAATTGTTTGTTTATTTGGATATGAAATTTTATAGCTTGTTTCCTTGGATGGAGAGCATAAATCTATTTCCTGATCGATGCATATGCAAATGTCCTGATATGTCCGTTCGAGGATACCAGTACAAGCGTCTTCCAGCGGCCACTTGACATTCCTTCCTTGCTCTTGTCAGAAAAGAACCAACCAGAGTTTTTGTATATTTTGTTTCAAGAAATAGTGTAGAATATAATGATGATAATGATGATGATAAAAATGATAATAATAATAATAATAATAATAATAATAATAATAATAATAATAATAATAATAATAATAATTATTATTATTATTATTATTATTATTATTATTATTATTATTATTATTATTATTATTATTATTATTATCATTATCATTATTTATTGCTAGTTCTACTCCTTTACACCAGGGGTACCGTGAGGAGGGCAGAACATCAACATAGTCTTAGTGTATAGAATTTTGATTATGGCAATGTGGCATTTTGGAATTGTTCAAAATGGGACGAAAGATGGTTACCACAATCGAATAAAAGTAAAGGACCTTACGTATTGATCACTTGTAACTCCGTTTCCTCTTTTAGTACACATTCAAAAAGTTTTACCTCAATAGGTCTTCACTCAATCCACCCATAGTACATTCACGGTTCAATTATGAGCTACATACACCAAATCACACAATTTTTTCCCATTAAAACATGCAATAATCTGATTTAAATACAGTTGTCAGAACCAATGAAATCAGGATTTCTAAGGGTCTACTGCACGTACGCACCCGTCATCCGCACTTCAAAATATTGCGCCTGGAGGAGTCAATAATAGCTGGAAAAGGATCCTACGTCACATTTTGAGAGCGTCAGCTTTGAGTGTTTTGATAGACTGGGTTTAATATCATAAAATATACAATTTACTTATTTTTCCTAACAGTTAAAGAAAACAAAAAAAAACAAAAACAAATGAGCGTCACTTTAATCCGGTTCCTAAAGAATATGGAAAGGAATCCGGATCTCGAACCTGGGATCCACTTGACTGTATTCAAGAAAATAGAACACCGTGCACTACCAGTCATTACGTCATCATGCATGACACGGTGACCTGTTTGGTCTGCAGTGAAACTTATCCAGCAGGTTGGAAGCGATGTTTCAGTTGTTAGCACAGTGATGGACGGATTAACAATATCACAGTTTAAGACAGCTGACGAGGTTTTCTGGAGGAGAATTTTTTATTTCATGTGCAATAGTAGATTGCATGTGGTAGTTACTTGAACAAAAACAAAGGTTTAGACCGGTCTAATCATGAAAGAGAAGTCCGCCTGACTGCACAGATGCAAATGGCGGTACGTCGTTTTACCAAAATCTTTACAAAGAATTAAGCATCTCGCATAACAATCTTTTTGGGAACTTCAACTTATTTATGGTACATTGGCCCATGTGTGTATCTGACTGAGTGGAAAGATACGACATTTTAAACATAAAAAAAAATAAATATCAAATTTTGCGTTAAATAGCAAACTTTTACAGATAACATGAAATTGTCAGGACATTCGTCTTTTGAGAACAAAGCCTTTTGAAACATACACAGGCAGATATTTGGCAATATTTCAACAAATGCAATATATTAGATAGACTACGCATAAAAATGAACTGATTTGTATGCAAAAGTGATTTTTTTAAATACAACTTTTGCTTTGAAACTCCAAGCTATTTCATCTTCAAACCTTGGTCTTCGCTAACTTTTTTTTTATTTTTTGAACATAAAGATTTTGATTTCATCCCTTTGAGAGTGAAGTGAATCGCTGCACCAGGCATTTCAGTAGGCAGTCGGTACGTGAGGTTGGGTGAAAGCCCTGATTTTGACAATATCGTTGGCCGGTCATTGCGCTGATAGGCTTATATTTTTCTAGTTGAAGGACAACACACACGAGTCTGTTTAGTAGATGTGACAAACCATCCTTCGCAGTTCCCTACACAATTAGTCTGAGTAAAATTCAGGTGACATAAGCTATATAATAAGCAAAGCTTTCGCATAAAATCAGTCTCAGATTGAGTTTTCCTATCCTGCCAAAATATTGCCAATGGGTGAACAGCATTTTTTTTTCAATGTTATTAATTCTTGTGTAACCAAATCCTGATCGGCTGAAGTTGTGCCTCCGCACCTAAAGCTGTGCAGCAAAACTTAGTTAAAAATTATAATTTCGAAAGAACATATGTTGAATATATGAAGATATGCTAACTAGTTTACAAATGTTAATGCTCCTATCGAAACACTAAGTGATCAGCAAAATCTTCTAATCTGGCCAACCCATTCAAGAAATGGTAGCCATTTCCACAGCAGTATGACCACGCTCTTCTGGTGTGCTTTTAAGGAAGAGCACCAAGTCTATTAATATTGACAAGCAGTTTTGTATGACAGACAGCGGACCGTTCATCTTGTGACATTAATAGAGTTCAAAATGCGGAGGAGGCAGCAGTAATTGGTCATGGGTTGCCCTAAGTGTGAGCGGTAATGGTAATGCAACAGCTTTGTGAGCGTCCAGCTTATTTTTTGTCAAATAATTTGGCGTTGTTGTGACAGGAGGACATTGGTAGAGCTTTCGCATTTTGTTTTGGTATGGTCGATAGCGGAACTTTTGAATGAGAAGAAAAGGTTTTGGTTCCAAAAAGGAGATTGTGGCGAGTGATTGAAATGTAAAAATAACACTCACTGGCAAATACAGAAAATGCTTGAGAATTCTTGATATGTCTGAAATACGTGAGACTCAAGATATCAGAATCAATATTTCGAATCCCAGCCCTAAGAAGATCACCATGTTCAATATTAAAGTATGAGCTCAAATAGTTATCGAGTTATTAAGCTGAATATTTCCAGTAAACGCCCAATTTTCGCGGCCAACTGACATCCCGTGGTTCCAAAAAACGGTTTGAAATGTGTTCTTTGCAATGTTTTTGATCAATCATTTTTTGCAAATCTGGCAAAGATTTAAATACCGACTGTGTGTAATTAAACCCTCTGTAAGGACTTAACCCATGCATACCCAAGAGGGAATTTATTTAATATATGAGCAAAGAAATGTTTACAGGGGAAAAAATGATTGGGGCAAAAGACCATGACTGTTTGGATATGGTCAAACAAATATTACATGTTTTTCTTCAAGTTTCTTTGCTCCTGTGTTGTTCAACTTTGATTAAAAGCTCTAGATTGAGATGTAGAAGTCCACGTTGACTGAATATCGCCCGGCAGCCGATTTATATCCATCACGTCTACTTACGAGTGAGTAAGATATCATTCATAGCAACTTTTTTTCTGCCAAATTGCCACCCAGATCAGCATATTACGTGACTTGAAGCAAGGAAACATACATTCATTCAGAACACAAGCATTTATTCTCTCTGCTCCCTTGACCTTGATGTTTGCCAGAGAACGTCTGGGTGTGCCTAGTGGTACCCAATGAGAACAATGTGGTATGCGGAAAGCTACCACCAGACTGGTCCAGGGGCACAGATACTTTAACCAAATTATAAAACCAAACACGACCTTGAGATTTACGATTAGACTGAAGTAATCAGCTTCAATTTAGTATGTTCATAGTTGTGATTGAGTACGAATTATTCAAAGCAACTCCGCCTCCTGTCGTTTAGCCAGACAACTAATTGGATGCGACACATATCACATGTGGATTTCATGCTGGATATATACAAGATTATTGTCACCAAGTCAAGCCGGGCTCTTATTGAATAAAAACCATTGCAAAGCATGTATCAGGGTGCCAAATTAAGCTGCAACTGATCAATATGTTCTTTTAGGTTCACTCTCGCAGATGTCTTGAGCGCCATCTTAAAAACCTTACTGTTCAGCATTATGCCACCTGTGTATCGTCCACAATCTGCTTCCATTATACGTCCTTTACCCAAGAAAAGCAATAAAATATTCACGTATTTGTGTTTCAAGATCAGAGCCACATGGCTTCATTAGTTGTTGAACTTGCTGGATATACAAACTAGGAAGAACTCACAAATCTTAATTGCTTTAACACCGTTTTACTGGATTTTTTTTAACCAAAAGCCTAAGAAAAAACAAAATGCAGCAAAAATTGCTTTACACCCTACTTGTTAATTTTCAGTGCGGCCATTCTGGAAACCATTTTAAATATCTAAAAGCGCTGGACAAGAGGGCATCTTATTTGAGTAACAGCATGCCAAACTGGATATTATTCCAGGCAGACTATATACCGATTCCTGCACTACAACCATCAGCAACTTGAGTTGGGGTTACGGTATGTTTTCAAGGTGCCGTCAAACATAAGCAACTGACAGCTGTGTTAAAGAGTACTTTATGTCAGTTTGCTACTCCTCTTTTCCTATTTAACCCATGCCTAATTGAATTCATCGTTTGAAGCTACATAATCGCTCCAATGGTGAATTATATTATTCTTAATATAAATTGTCTAAAAAAAAAAAAAAAAAGGCGATGGGCTGTTAAAGTTGGGGCACTGCTCCTATGGGTCTTGCGCCTGTCAACCTGTTTCAGACGTTTCATATATTGCATTTATTGCTTCTATACTGTTTACGCGGTCAGCAGATAAAATTTCTGGGTGACCTCTAATGAAATTTTCATCTATTATTATCAAAGTGACTCAACCCTTGCCGAATCATTTAAAGAGTGGTCGTGTTCATTTGCAAGGCGCAAATTCTCTTGCAGTTATTAATGCTTGCCTTATCTATTTTCCCCTTGCCCCCGGTGCCCCGGCTGCCGGGACGAGAGGCCATCTTTCTGCCTGCCCTGTCATACAGGTTTACAGGTCAAGCAACATGACACTAATATTCTCATGTAGGAAGTATTATGGTGATTGGTTGCGTGTTGATGGGGCAGCAATGAGGACAGGAATGACAGCATATAAAAATGGACGTGTCTGTTAATACTTTGATAAGCGGACTTCTTCTCTGTAATCGGTGGTTTACAGCAAACTAGATATTCACGCATGCCCTCCTTACCAGCATTTGTCACTATGACGTTCTTGCCCACCATGTCATAAAAGAAACTGTTCCACCAAGATAACAAACTGTCACGTCTATTACGAGAAAATGCGAGATTGGCATTTGCATTGCGATAACCGTGGATAGTCAGTTGTCCGTCGTATAAATGTAGTCAGCCTGTTGAAACCTTGTAAGTTACAGTTGTTGCTGTAGATTAAGATGAATTCCTGTTGCCAGCATTACGTGGGCTTTAACTCATTCCGTTCTTGTTTCAGATTTTCTTCTTTAGTAGACTGGGATAAACTTAAAATTGCAAATTCAAATTCGCCAGTAGAGAAGATTTAATTTGAGTAGCAGCATTATAAGTGTAAAATCAGTTGCATCAGTGGTAGCATTACTTGCTAGCCAATTAAAAACGAGTTACCAAGATTCCATCACCTAGTCTGGTTTGCGTTTTGTGGCAGGACAGTTTTGCCGCCTAAACACTTGGAGGGTAAATTTGAAGTATAGTCCATTCCTAAGAGATGTTGACATTTTACGATAAACCCATTTGTGAGCAATAGCGAAGTCACAAGTGATCTTCGTGTTGTGAAATGTTCACTAAACGCTGGTCTGGCAATAATAATAATAATAATAATAATAATAATAATAATAATAATAATAATAATAATAATAATAATAATAATAATAATAATAATAATAATAATAATAAATTGGCTATTTCCGATCGCAGAGCTACCAGGAAGAAGAAAATCCCGGCCGTCCTACAATCCGGGATGTTCCTCTCTGTTGGGATGCTATGTTTTTCCAAACGTACAGATTTTTGCATAAAAGTTAACTGTTCTGGTCAGAAGAACCGTTTAACCCAGTACCCATGGTAAAAAGAGGTCATGTACAGTTAAAAGTCTATTACAGAGTGCTGAATGCATTGCCATATATAAGTCCATCACAGATTGTTGAATGTATGCCCCTTGCAGCTAGTTGTACGTATACAGTTGACCTAGTAACCTAGTTTTATGTTTCAAAGAAACAAGTCAAAGCACAAAAGGTCATAGGCGGGAGAAAAATGTGTAATGGATACATAAAAAAGCGTTTATTATTATTCTGCCATCATTTGAACGGGGTCAAAATCAGTCAAATATATGAGCCGAGCCCTGTGATTCATCGAAAGGCAGCCTCGTTCTAACCATAGGGACACGTTTTTAGCCATTAAAGAAAGTACAATAACGTCATAACTTAGAAAAGGAATGAACATTAAAAATTAGAAACCAATACCAAATGAGGTTATCAATCTACTATGACGATATAATTTTAAAATATGAACACAAACCATAGCTTTGATATAGTTGGAAGCAGCTTTTGGTCACAAACACGATATACTGTAATAATAAGAGGAGTCATTTGACCTTGAAATTAAACTCGAGGTGACGTTTGCCCGAAGCCAGGGAATCTATCAAAGGAAATTGCATCCTGATTAGATAAACACTTTTGAGTTATTGTAGATGATTTAATATTTTCTCTCATTAAGTGTCGGTCTATTACCTTAGATAAATTTTTTCTTTCTTTCTTTCTATCTGTTTAAAAAAATGTTAAAAGATTAACACTCAAGGTTTGTGGACATTCTGCATTTGTGAGAACACACACTAACTTACCATCCCTAAGTTAACACCTATTCCTAATCAATGAGCCACTTGAACATATGCCTTGAGTTTTTTCTTTGAACAGATGTTACTCAGTAAGACAGGCAAGTCACATGACGGGAAATCTGACTTGACGAGGCTATATTTCGCCAGAACATAGTTTAAAGAGTTGCAAACAGCCGAAGATTACTTTACATTGCAATTCTGGCTAAAGTATTTAAAAATGTTTTTATTACTGTGAAAGAGTATGCAGAATATTTTAAAGGACCCTTAATGAAGTTGAAATCCAAATCATCGCGAAGTAGATAGACCAAGATCGAATGACTGATATATGGAA
Organism: Hermodice carunculata; assembly: GCA_964020975.1. Taxonomy (NCBI): domain Eukaryota; kingdom Metazoa; phylum Annelida; class Polychaeta; order Eunicida; family Amphinomidae; genus Hermodice; species Hermodice carunculata. The sequence goes on along the minus strand of OZ026622.1, from coordinate 27,204,832 downwards.
GCCTGAAGATTAATTTAATTGCCTTATATATACGCATGTACCGGTACCTATAGAGGGGTATTAAAAAACTTCCGTTCTTTTCTGTGTTATCAATTAACCTTTCAACCGAAACTATAAAACGACGACTAATATACATCTAGGGAGAACTAAGTGGTTAAAGATCCTACTATTTTTCACATAAATTTGGTTATCCTAACCAGCCAAAGTGCGTTTATGGCCATAATAATTCCTTGACCTATAGGAACCACTCCCGTATCTACGAAACGATTGTGCATATTGTTCTTAACGGATGAGCACTATACAGAAGTCAAGTGAATTTGTGAATTTATCTTTGTCTTGGTTTCAACTAGATTTGCTTCATTATCATTGCTTTAAAGTAAATACAAGTAGACGGTCCGACACGAATGTGATTTTTCGGACTCTATATTGACCTTTTGAATATACACGTGTCATAGATCATCCACGAAGGTCGTGAGGCACACAATTCATATTTTCACATGCATAATGGTCGGAAAAGTGAAATAGACGTATGAAGAATCACCTTTGTGTTTGATATGAGAACCGTCGTATTCAAAATTGATTTTGATTTCAAAGGAAACCATTCAAATTTGCGATATTCGATGCCGCACCATAATTGTGACATGTAAAATAGACGGGAACATGACAAGGCCTGCTCATGTTTATTTTACTTGTTTGCTGTATGATGTGAGACGAGTCTGTAATCACGGGAAGCATCGGGCAATACATCAAAGGTGTTGCTGTATTAACGCAGTAACTTTCAAGGTTTTTTCTCCAAGAGGGAATGCTACGCTTTTACAGAGTGCTGTGTACATCGCCTAACTATGCCACTCAAGGTGGCTATGAAGATAGCGAAGAAGTTCATTTTGTTGCCTTTGTGCATCGTGTATTTGTAAACGTACAGAACCGTCACCATTCCAATGAAAATTTACCGGCTAAAATAGCGGCGCGCTTTGGGCGTATACATGAGTCACGAAGCGTGCTGAAGAAATGTTTTAGCGTCGTTGTGACCGCAGGCATGCTGATACGTGAAATTAGATGAGTGGTCATTTTGCAATGAATTTGTTTCAGTGATCAGTATAGTTACGTAGATGCACACCACGTTTGTTGCGGATAACACTGGAATGGTTGGTCGTGTAGCAACTGTAACGTTGCACTTTGATATAATGTTGATCACATGTGTACTAGATAGACTTGCAGACAGCAAGAAGTAAATGAACATGCGACTTGCAATATAGAAAAGCTGTCTCACGACTTGTTTGTTGGTATACGTATGCTGCGTGTAATATTTCCTTTGTATCGTTAATAACCGAAGCACTATACACTCGAGACAACTTAAAATCGGATGCCGGAATTATTTTCATGTCCAGAATATGGCACAAATTTGGGCAATATTGTAGACTAGCTGTAATATGAGAAATAATTATTTTTATGTGTAAATCTGATCAACCTGAAACATAATTTTGACCATCACTGTCTTATTTAGGTTTTATTGAATAACATAAAATATTCAAAGGTAATGTGGTAATCTGTTGTCGTCTTAACATAACAACAAAAAAGCGCAATGGACCTTAGTATCGTATAATGCTTCACTTGAGTCCAGCTTAACTTCCCGTTTAGATTAATACAGAGTCCACAAATTCCATTGGCTTAGCGTCCAATCCGCGCCAAGAACAGCTGTCGACCTGGGGCCTTCAGTTCGTCTTGGTCTCTTCTACGAGTCTCGCCAAAATTGATTTCAAAATGATTTTCCATTAACGAGGAACATTGTGGAAACTTTGAAGCAGACGACATTTGACATTCGGTTGCCTTTGGTCGGTATACGGAGTAGAGGGATTGTGGAGAAACCACAGACGACTTCTTCCTCAGACTCAACGGAACTCATAATATGGTCCTCTGAGGTCTGCGGGAGGTCGTGAACCTCAATTTAACCATACATTCTCGTTAGCTGAATTCTCTTGGCCCGTTACACAAAACCTTGAAACCTTCCCCCCGAGGAATCATCACAATCGAATCAGGCGACTCCATTCTCTTGTATAGTATGATCTGCGGGATGGCTCTACTTCAAGAGTAAACTGTTTGGCATTTGATGGGCGACGAAAATAATAGTCTCGTAAGTTCAAATTTGGAACAAAATGCAAAGTGACTATAAAGAAAAACCGCTGTTCACATATTTTTTTCCAAAGAAACTGATATACGTCACTTATGAATAAATGTCATATAACTGATTCTTCTGTAGTCAAACCTTGTTAAAAGCATGTACAGAATTTCTCCAATTTGACAGTTATAAATGAAATCAGATATAACAAGTGCGACATGTCTGCAGGTGACATCACAATTTACCGTGGTCCAAGAAATAATACAACATAAGCCGAAAAGTAGATTTAAAGGTGTGTGCCTCCTGAGTATTTCTTGGCCTTGTGACTAATATCAAAGACATCCCCCAAAACCCTTCACGCCTTGAGTTACGCAATATCTCAAAACTATATATGGCACAAACTTATGAAATATCAGTCAGTATATGTGAAACATAATCCGTCGTCTTGTATTTACATAGCTTATTCTCAAAATACATACGGTTCTTGGTCAATGCACAAATAAAATCAGGATAATTGTGACAGTCATGTGCTCAGCTAGCCTTGTGTTAACTGATGTGAATTTTAAACCGCTAACAGGCTAGCCCGTTGACAAAGCCATAATAATTCATATAGTAATTCACCTTGTGGTTTGAAATTGGACTTCTTTTTTTACCTTTAATCTTATGCAGTATTTCGCGCAAGTATGGTGACATGATAGCTCATTGGAAAGAGTACATGCGTGTAAGCCTACAGCGCATTAACCTCAAACGTGTTAAAAAAAGAAAGGGGGGGGGGGGTGAAGCGTGACGAAGCTGTGCTCAAAAATGGCACATTTGTATAAGCATTTACTGGTCTTTGGCTGGCAGTTCACACCTCGTTGTGGTATTCTTACAGTTAGATCATCTGGACATGAAGGGGCAAAGGTCATAGATTGAAAACGCAAAAGAGTCTAGGTGCGGCACTTTGGTCCATGAACTTTCTTTGGAATAGGCCTGGCCTTCTGGTCATTTATAACACCACCTCTGCCATCTACTCTTAATTAATCTGTACAGTGTACTGGCTGTGAATCGCGTCAGGTCCCGTGTCATAGTTACAGGGCTGCAAGAGACGATGGCAATCTGCGCGAGGCTTGGCCTGTGTAAATCTACCTCTACATGAGGGTTAAGGCCAAGGATTGAAACTAAATGCACTTATCGACCGTGAACCTTCTATGAGAACAAGCCATATGGTAATATTGAACTGGGGCACGGATTTTTTATTGCACAAAACCACATGGTTTTCATTGAATTATCCTGAGTTCTTTCCTGGGAGACTGAAACAATAGGACCAGCGAAGTATCATTTTTGAATGCACTAATGTAACTTGTATCAATTATCATTTGCACACTTTGCACACAAATGTCTTGTATAAAGGGTGGTTTTTTTGTTTTGTTTTGTTTTGTTTTTTTTTTTTTGTTTTTTTTTTTTTTTTTTTTTGTTTTGTTTTGTTTTTGTTTGTTTGGTTTTTTTTTGGTGTGTGTGTGTGTGTGTGTGTGTGTGTGTGTGTGTGTGTGTGTGTGTGTGTGTGTGTGTGTGTTTTTGTTTGTTTTTTTTTTTTGTTTTTTGTTTTTTTCTTTGGTTTATTTTTTTGTTGCGTTTCTGGAAATATGTACATTACAGAAAAATAAACAAATATGCTATGCCCATGATATCGCTTGATATTATTCATGAGAAGGATGTGTAGCCTCAAGTGCGTTCGTTGGCAGGGTCTAAACCATATACTCATATTAGTAAGAACGATATACAACCCTTTGAGATAATGGTTACGACATGGCCGTATAACTGAAGATTCAACAAGAGTTGTCCATGTCCAGGAGTAACTGTTTTATGCGTAAGTATTAACTGCATGCAACCTGGTCTTACCCGTTCTGCCACTGATCTATATAATAAGCACAGCTTATGATAACTGTGAAAATAATGCTTAAAGTGATCATTATAAATCAGCCATTTGTGTCCAGTTCCCTTTACGAGCCCAAGTGCCATTCATATGTGCATCACGCAGTAGGTTAAGCAACATCTTCGAGATCCGTGAATCTAGACAGTGATTATGGTCTTGGGCCGCATACAAAAATGGTTTTACTTCGCTGCACATTCAACCGATAGCGACTGGGTCAAGGGAAGACCAATTTAATTTAATGTTAAGCAACCCTTTTGGTCATACCAGTCTGCCATTTTATACCTGTGATACTTTTACATCCTCATCATACTTGTTGATATCATGCAAAGATCACGACGTGACTGATAACAAATCGAATATTGAGATGTCGGAAAGAAAGAACTATCTGGAGTATTTTTTATCTCGGGTAAATCTTCATTATCGTCATCGTCATCATACGTGTCGTTGTCACCATGGTCATCAACGTCACTCATGGAAGACAAAGGACAGCGGATCTGAAAAGCAGTCAAAAATAAAAGCTTTCAAGGAGAACTGCACACATAGAGAAACACAACCGATACGTGGCAAACGATAATAATAAATATGCGCAGCACGTTTGGCAAATTCCGTCACTTGTTAAGCAAATGTGCAGCAGGTTTGGGTACAATTAACCTGTCTTGTTCTCCATTTTGATGTGCATTTTTATTTAAATCGGCGACAGATTGCAGTAGACTGCCGCCCCTCTAGCGCTACATCTGTAGCCTCCTGTGATCAATAGTCAAGTTTCACCTGTTCTCTGATCCGTTTTGATGTTTTACAAAATAGAATACACTCCACATATCCGCTCAATTCAGTAGTGCCTCATTTGATCTGAGCGCTTACCAGATATCGATTCGAGCAAAAGACGGCATGTTTGAATTTGCACCACATAGTCCAAGTTTGTTTGACGGCAGGTGATCCATGTGATCAAAGAGGGGTTCCGGAAGAACATCAAATTAATTTTACTTTACTATGGATGCTGAAAGTCTTACCTTACTTGTTGTAATGTGTTGCCAAATTAAATAATTTAGCATCAGCAATACGCGATGCTTGTTTGTGTAAATCATTATCGTACACAAAAATGTGTTAAATCATTTGCAAGGAGGGCATTGAACCGAGAATACGTTGGTATGCAGGTCTTTGTATCTCAGTCCAATCAGGCAAATCCTAAAGGATTAACCTGTCAACCTGCGAATGTTGGTGCAAGGATGCTACACTCCTTGTTTGATGTAACAAAAGAACTGAACTGTATCATGGACCAATAATAACAAAACACAGGGTTTAAAAGGACAACATTTCTTTAACTGTTTTCCGTTCGAACACCTGTCTTGGTTTTTATGCTTTAAACTGGACTAAAACTTCTGCAAAGGAAAAACGAACATTAGTGGGAGGGGGCGTCTTGGAACTGACTTAAAATGATCCATAACGGAATTAGAATTGCCAATAGGTATTGTTGAAAGCGAATTTGGACTTTTGCGTGATCTAAGACTTTTCATCAAATGCAAATTAAATGTGTAACGTTAGATACGTAGTGATTCCCTTCATATGATTTTGAGATCATCTTATCACTATTTGTTGCTACATGCAGTACAGTTTGCTAAACGTTGAATACGAGAATACTGATTTAGACCACGACGGTGGAGACGGTGGAGACATAGAGAAGTCTGTGACATTCAAAAGTTATTTTGCTGATCAGTGCAAGACCCTACTCGACGACAATCCTTTGCCCTTGCCCGACTTTGCCTTCCGGAATGAGGCCCGCCTGTCTATGTTTCAAGTGGAAGTACATGATGTGGAAAAGATTTTAAAGTCTCTGAAAACTAGTTCTGCTTGTGGTCCTGACGGTATAGGCAACACCCCTCTAAAATACTGTGCCCCTTCAATCTCATGTTCTCTCACTGATCTATTCAATCTCTACTTATCCAACTCATATTTTCCAGATCCCTGGAAGAGGTTTGACGTGTGCCCCGTTTTTAAGAAAAGTAACAAACAGTCAAAGGAAAACTATAGGCCAATTTCACTCCTCTGTAATGTCTCTAAAGTACTTGAGCGTCTAGTTTATAACATCTTCTATGAGTATCTAACCTCTAAGAATCTACTGTCTGCTAAAAACTCTGGTTTTAAGAAAAACGATTCCACCATAAATAAACTTGTTAGCATACTTCACACTATTTACAGTGGCCTTGAGTTGGTCAATGAGGCCCGTATGGTTTTTCTGGACATATCCAAGGCCTTTGACAGAGTGTGGCACCCTGGTCCACTTTTTAAAATGAAATAATTGGGGTTTGAAAATCCTGTGTTACTTTTTATAGAAAGCTATCTCTCAAATAAATTTCAACGCGTTACTATTGGAGGACAAACCTCATTTTGCCTCGCTATAGAGGGTGGAGTGCCCCAAGGTTCCATCCTTGGTCCCCTACTTTTCCTCGTTTGCATTAACGACATCACTGTCAACATCACCTGTGACATCCGTTTATTTGCGGATGATACCAGTATTCTTGAAATTGTCCACGAACCAATGGCCACAGCTGAAAGCCTTAATTCTAATCTTGAACAAATTCACCGTTGGGGCAAGCTCTGGCGGATGACATTTAACGCTGCAAAATTTATTTCTATGAGCTTCTCAGCTAAACGACAAAAGCCAGATCATGCTCCCCCAGCTCTTGGAAACATACCGATACCTGAGGCTACTCAGCATACACATCTTGGAGTTACACTTTCAAGCAATTTGTCATGGCACCAGCATGTAACACGCATTGTTAATAAAGCCAGCCAACGACTTGCTCTCCTACGCAGACTCAAATACAAACTCTCCCGCCAGACTCTCATATGGTTGTATAGCACTATGATTCGTCCTATCCTCGAATATGGGTGTGTCCTATTTGATAATTGCACTGTAAACCTGTCACAATCTATAGAAGCTGTGCAGTATGAGGCAGCCAGGATCTGCCTTGCCGCAACTTGATACACTCCACGTGTCTCACTTCTCGAAGAGATTGAATGGCAAACTCTGGCAAATCGAAGGAAATACTTTAAACTCATTCTTTTCTTTAAGATGTATAAAAGATTGACTCCACAATACCTACATGATCTCGTTCCTCGCGATGTTGCACTCAGTACTGGTCGCCTATTGAGAAATCATGCTGCACTACGCCAAATTAGATTTACCACCAATCGCTTCGGCGATTCATTTCTCCCATCTGCTATCAAATTATGGAATAACCTCCCGGTTGATGCTCGTGTCACCGACTCCCTGCCGTACTTCAAATCTAAATTAAATCTACTACTCTTAACTATCGACAAAAAACCCTTATACTTTAAACATGGAAATCGTTTTCTTAACATATGCCATACGCAGCTACGTCTTAACTTCTCTGTTTTAAATACCCATCTATATCATGTCAATATCCTTCCAGCCTCAACGTGTGCATGCTCTCATCCTATTGAAGATACGAAACATTACCTTTTGTTCTGCCCCAAGTTCACTGTGCAAAGGATCCGTCTACTGAATACTGTGTGCCACTTACTCGCCCCAGGTGTAAATCCGACTCAAATAGTTCGTTGCTCCAGTGATATTTTATTAAAAATTCTCTTGAAAGGTAGTGATGACTTACGAGACACCGATAATATATTCATCTTTGAGGCTGTTTAGACATTCATTCCAGAATCCAGACGTTTTACTTAATAATTTGGTATATGACATAATTATAAGTCTCCATTATTTGGCATCAATTATATTTTTCCTGTGCAAGCCGTGAATCTAGTCTTCTGTTCTCGTCCAGTGTGTATTGTATATATTCCGTGCGTTCTTTTATGTACTGGAGAGCCTCCAGATTAGTCTCTGTATACTATAAGGCAATCCAGAGAAAATAAATATGTTTATAATAAAAATAATAATAATACATCCAAATGTCTCCATTGAGAAAAACTGCGGGTCTCTGGTTGCATTTCAACGTAACATATTACTGGTTTCTCAGAATGGGATAACGATGCACGTGGCACACTGTAACGTTTTAAGCTGAAAGTCTATGGCCATCCACTGACGTTTGAAGTCAAAATAAACGCTCTATTTTGAGTGTAAATTTCCCGATTTAATTCTCTATATGTAATTTCGTTGAAAGCGAAAATGAAATTCTGTATTACCATCGTCTGTCTGACTTTCAAAAGAGTGTGCACATGTTTCTTCCTTTCGAGTGGACTCCCTGAGCAAGTCTGCCTGCTGCACATGTCAAGACAAATAATCACCATAACCGTTTTTCTGAACAAACTTGTACTTTGATGTGATCATTTTTATTTCTCGTTTCAAAACACCTATGTAAAGTGTTCTAGACATGATACGCAACCAGGTAAGTAATCTGACTGCATTGCACTTAAAGCTACCCTGCGTTAGATACAAATTATATTCAATCTGTGTCCTTGTCTATACCGTCATGAGTCTATTTTAGTTTGGCTTTCACAGCCATCACTTAAAAATAAAACACAATGCAATGCAAAAGAACTTTACGGAAGAGGTCTAAATTATGTTTCACAGTATACACGATATAGATAAAACAAAGTATCCGAAAATAAATAACGACAGATCTCATCAGGAATCTATTTTATTTTTTTTCCCAGAAAAGCGAACGTTAATTTGAAGATGACTCATTCCAGTCTGGACAGGGAATCGTTCTGCATGATCATATGCGTTTGCATGGAAGACTGGTTGCAAACAAGTGTCTAATTATACACTAAGGAACAATGCTGTCTGTTGCACGTCTCATGATTTATCATTATCGATTTTTTGGTCCAAAATCAGTGGTGTGATCGTAAGCAATTCACCAGTTTGAACGCTTAAAAGGCTCATTTCTAGACTGAGCCAACAGCGTTGTGCCCAATGTGCGCAGAGGAAAGCTGTTGACCTGGACCTGTAACTATGCTGGAATTGCCGTATAGACAATAGTAATGCTGGTGGTTGAATAGCATGAACTTTCGTTATGAATTTGAAGATGGGGAATCGCCACAGTAATAGGATGTATTCATATTTAAATGCAGTCCTACTCTAACACCTATCGATCAAAAGAGGGAGCCACCTGCATCAGGGCAGATCCATGTATTTAGCATGGTCAAAAGTACTTTCCCAAAAAAAAATGAACAACACGAACACAGAATAATCTTAAGAAAATGTATCAACATATATTTGAAACATAAAGGATGCCTCAATTCATTAGAAATAGGCTCTCCTTTGGTTGAAAAGGTGTTATTTATGGATGTTTTTGTAGTATATAATACAAATCTGCCCTGATCATGGTGGAAGCATCAGTCTGTTGCCCCGGCAACACAGGAAGTGCGCAGGATCGCAGTTACATATGAATATCTCCTATTCAGAAGAGTGATTATTGCTGTGACCAACACTCAGAGGGTTGATCCCAGATCTGTTTTCGTGTATGTGAAAAAGCTTCCTTAAAAATATTCATCTTGAGGCAGTTTCGTTCTTATTAGATCATAAACAATGGCCGAAGTCGTGTTAATTTCGTGGTATCGCTTTTGCACTCCGCATTTTCTTCAGAAGCATTTTGGCACTTGGAAAGATTTAAATATCATATAGTTTAGAAAGTTTGCCTGTGTCCGTCACACAGCACGAGATCTGTTATATCACAACATGCGTTCCTTTTTCATACCTATTAAATGACTGTGTTTCTATATAGACGGAATATTTCATTAAATCAAATATTCTTCTTCGATATTAAATCGATATCTGTATTATACATTATGGTGCCATAAATTGGGCTCTAGTGTGTCTAGTTCATGTTGCATTATTCCATACCGTGCTATAATTGACTCCTACGTAGTTGTGTCATGTGATGCCAGGACATGCCAAGTTTGAAATTGCTTCTTCTCATCACACTTTTACATCGACATTCACACAACTGAGATGAAATATAAAAGATACAGAACTCTATATGAACAAAGTCCATAAACAGGTACTCTGAATGAAATGTCTATGTGAATATAGGTATCTCAACCTCTCCGAACGAATTAATCAGTTTGCTTCATTCGTTGGGTTAAGTGGCACTTAAGTCGGGGATAACAGTTTATTGTACAAACGTACGGACCGAGCGTGTACATGTCAAACATTGAGATGGGTTGACAAAGACCTCACAGAAAACACAGCCCACAGTTGCTTGGATTCCAGAAAGCTCTCAGACTTCCAGGAAATCAATCATATCAGGAAAAGCAATATCTTGTTTTATGCATTGCTGCATTTGCCTAGTCCGTTCGCATACTAAAATGGCACTAAACAACGCGGAGAAGACATGGCATCTTCATGACCACTAATAATTTAAATAAGCACAAAATTAATGTAAGAGTCTCTAGATATAAGGAACAACTGTGAATGACCCGTATGTTTATGTCACTGGACATTTTACACGCGTCTTGGCAACAGAGCCCCGGGGTACCAATATCTCAGTACGGCTTAGCTCCGCAGCTGGATACCATGCAGTATTTGATAGAAATCACCTCTCAATATGAAGGAGAGAGATGTATATCAATGGAGAACTTCTCTCTCTCCAGGCACGATTTTCGGTTCTTTCTAAACGTTTTGTCCACACGAAGCCAGGGCTGGCAATGGAAATGAAAGTTGAATGATTTCGTCTGTATGTTCGTCTTATAATCATAGTAAGGCTTGCTTTGATAGGGGCGCTGAAAGAAATTTTTGCTATGATTTCCCTGCATTATAAGTAAGATTTCTTAGCGTGTCTTTTTCCAGCGTGTCATTCGCTGCGGTTTACAATATATTTTGTACAGCGTACACTGTGTGTAGTTTTTTCCACCGGGTTTTGGAAATTCCCATTCAATTATACGATTACAGTCCGGCTAATCAAGGTGATTATAAGTATGCCAATGTAGGGTCTATCTGCCACCTGCACGGTGACTCTAGACCATTTTCGGTGAAAACTACTCGTCAGAGACATGTCATTCACACGTAGTCTGCTTTGTCACTTGCTTTCAATGTCTCGCTTTCATCAAAGATTTTGAATACGCGTACGAGACGAAGCTCAGCAGGATAATTTGTTGCCTCTCAACAGCTTTAGCCGGCCGATCCTGAGCACCAGGTAAAGCTGTTTGTCCATCTTATTATGCGAGCAGCCAAGTTTTTGCCAGTGGCCAAATATCGTCTGCTTCACTGTTTTTGACCCATGACAACAGTACTGAAAAATTGTTTGAGTGATACTTGTAGATGAGACCAATCAAGATACCACGCCCTTGTCAACAGCTTTCCTCGGTGTGAGTTGGACGCTGAGCGCTCAATCTACGCTCAGGATAGCTGTTGACACAGCCTTAATGGAAGGCGGAGGGTTAATTTGGAGCGTATGGTCGTAGTGAAGAGATTGGTGATTCTGCGCACATACCCCAGCATGTGTCAGCGCGTTGCGGCAAATGCACACAGAATGACTACTGGCATCTAGAAGACCATGTACTCCAAATTCCCGACGGCGTTCAAACCTTATGTTTATATTTATACACATAAGCTTACCTAGTAAAATAGGTTATCAAAAAAACACATTTCTGATGTGTTAAGCTTTGCGCATTGATGTTCAAGTCAATTAAGAAGGAAGAAGAGACGCCAGTCATCCCACGCACGAGGTAGAAATGACAGGACAACCTAACGCGAGGACTAGATCTCACAGCGAAACTATTGTTATGTACTCTCTCTCTCTCTCTCTCTCTCTCTCTCTCTCTCTCTCTCTCTCTCTCTCTCTCTCTCTCTCTCTCTCTCTCTCTCTCTCTCTCTCTCTCTCTCTCTCTCTCTCTCTCTCTCTCTGTTCAACTCAGGTAACGTGGCCCAGTTAGAGTTAATGGAAGCCATTCTAAAAGGTTGATTTATTAATTGGTTTCGACGTGGCGGGTAGCATAGAAGGACACCTGTGTTAGTGTCCACTTGATTTTACTAAGTAAGGTTAATACAATTTTCTAATGGATGAAGCAATAAGAACACGCCTAGCTCTTTTCTAAATGAGACTGGCTATATGTTCAACAACTGTACGAATATGCATGGGTGTCAAACGCCATTGGCGTAACATCTGGACTGATCTAAGATGTGATTACATCCTATTGGCACAACATCTGGGCAAAGTAAACACGGTCAAATCATATTGGCACAAGAGGTAGGTGAATAAGTAAGACTGACCCCTATCGGCACAGCAACTGACAAAGAAAGCATGGTTGAACCCCAATTGCACAACAGCTAAGCGAACGTTCATGGCACTGAACCAGTATTGCGCACAACAGCTGGGCAGATAGATGTTGTGACCAAAATCCCATTGACACCACAGCTGGGCAAACTCAGCACAGTTGAATCCTATTGCCCGAACAACTGTGCAAATAGTGCAATGTCAAACCTCACTGGTACAATAGCTGGGCAAACAAAGCACTGTCAAACTTTACTGGTACAATAGCTGGGCAAATAAAGCACTGTCAAACCTTACTGGTACAATAGCTGGGCAAATAAAGCACTGTCAAACCTTACTGGTACAATAGCTGGGCAAATAAAGCACTGTCAAACCTTACTGGTACAATAGCTGGGCAAATAAAGCACTGTCAAACCTTACTGGTACAATAGCTGGGCAAATAAAGCACTGTCAAACCTTACTGGTACAATAGCTGGGCAAATAAAGCACTTTCAAACCTTACTGGTACAATAGCTGGGCAAATAAAGCACTGTCAAACCTTACTGGTACAATAGCTGGGCAAATAAAGCACGGTTTGAACTTATTGGCGCAATAGCTGGGTAAATAAGCGCGGTCGAATCCCATTGGCACAGCAGGTGGGCGAATGAAGCACTGTCGAACCTTATTTGCTCAATATCTGGGCAAGTAAGCATGGACAAGCCCAAACTGCACAGCAGCTGGGCGAATGGACAGGGTGTTTATAGGCAATATCATTAGCAAGAAAATAAAATATGGATTGTTTAACACATTAAATTATCTGTCATGTTTTTATGAATAATTATGCTGGGTATTTTAGATATTTGTCAGGAAGAAATGTTACTTTTCAAGACCGGCAACTATCTTGATCATTTGTGACTGCTTTGTAATGCGTAAGGCAGGGAGGCAAGTGTGTCTCCGGTTACCTTGTAGCTGATAGAATGGTTACCAATTTCATGGACCTTTTAAGTTTTATAATAGGTCCACGCATGTTCATTGATCAAACCGCACTACCAGGGTCACTGGTTACCAGTGTCCTTCGCATCAACCCGATTCTTGAATATTGCTCTTTCACGAAATCTTTAATCCTTTAATCCTTCAGCATTGCACAGGATACCCACAAGCATGGTTTATTTCTACTGAAATACTTTTATCACAGTGATTATGTTTTGGTCATTTGGTGACAGCTGTTAATTCTGTCTGAAATGACCGCAGAAAAATCTGTGATGTTTTTCCTTTCATTCCTGAGAAGTGTGGAGTGGAACTAGATAAGAAGATTTGCTTCACCGCAAATCTGTATGGATGCCTTGATGAGAACAGTTTGAAATGCCACACCCTTCCCTTTTTCAACCTAATCTAGATTTTGTGTATTAGCCTAATTTGCATAAATTAAAAGGCTATAATTTTGGTTTTTAGTTCATAGGATGCGATTATTACAAACCTTCAAATTGAATGTGGAATTGTACTTCTATGTATTACATATTTGAAGTTATTCAAATTTTGTGTATTCAAGTAATTTGCATCAGCTATAATTTGACAGTTTTGGTTCATTGGATGTGGTTATGTCACGAACCTTCAAATTGAAGTTGGAATGGTACCTGTATGTATATTAGTTTTGAAGTTATCTAAGATTTCGATTTTGTGTATTCACCTAATTTGCATAAATTAAAAATTGTACAACTTTGGTTCATGCTTCATTAGATGCGGCTATGAAATGGAACAGAATGAAATGAACTTTATTGACTGCACTGCCATACATATTCCTAGCAATCTGTCAGGTTACACAAATACACACACACTAATACAAATACAGACTTCATATACAAACACAAATGAAATACCAATACAAATGCCTAAAAAGGGTCAAAGTATACACACGAAAAGGCGTCTACAGTATGTACATCTGAGGCTTATGCCACAGATACACACACACACACACAGAGAATCCCAAGACTAATACCACCAGTCACACACACACACAGAAGACCAACTATGCGTTCGCTCCTATACTAATGGTACTAGCAACATATTTTTCTATAATTCGAATAATCTCAATGTCTTGTAATTTCATTAACATAATAAATGTTTGATCAAAATCATGTTGACTGAATGTGCCAAAAATATATTCAAATCTTTAATAATAATTTTACGAGGACTTTCGGAGAGGTAACAAACCCATAAATTGAAGCAGGAATGGCACCTCTGTCTATAATAGTTTTGAGGCTGTTCAAAATTTAAGTTTTTCATATTCATGTAGTTTGCTTAAGCTAAAATCCTGCAACTTCGGTTCATAGTTCATTGGATGCAGCTTTGCCACAAGCCTTTTAATTCAAGGTGGAATTGTATCTCTATCTATAATAGTTTCGGATATATTCAACTTTGAATCTTTTCAATGCGCAAATTAGCATAGTTTAAAATTCCACAACTTTTATTTCCTGCCCATTATATCGGCAGGTGTCAACCTTTACATACTCAAGTCTTGTGGATTGTGACATAACCGCATGCAATGAACCATGAACCAAAGTTGTACAGTTTTAATTTATGCAAATAAGTTAAATACACAAAATTTAAATCCTGACTAACTTAAATAACTTCAAAACTATTATGCATGGAAGTGTCATTCCAACTTCAATTTGTAGGTGTGTGACATAGCCGCATCCAAGAACCATAAACCAAAGCTGTAGGTCTTTAAGTTTTGCAAATTAGGCAAATACGCAAAATTAAAATCTTGAATGGCTTCAAAACTATTATGGATTATGGTGTCTTTCCTTCATATTATGTTTGTGACATGACCACATCGAATGAACCAAGAACCAAAGTTGTAGCATTTTAATTTATGCAAATTTAGGCTAATACTCAGAATTAAGATTTTGTTGAACAATGGCGAGGTGTAGAATTTTAAATTGTTCTCGTTTTGAGGGCACCCAGACCGATTTTCTGAGACATATCTTTTCTAGATATGCTTCTGTTCGCTTGCATGGATTATTTTGGCTCCAAGTGCATGGGGGGGGGGCATGTAATAAAAAGAGTGATAAAATACAGAAGAAAGTGTTTGTATGATAAACATCATAATACAAAAATGTAAAGTGTAGGTTATAGTTCTTCACACGCTACATGCTTAGTGATACTTCCGTGTGGTGAATATAGTGTGAATGCGTCAAACTTGCAAAATGCAGAACATGGAAAGCGCGCGTGGATCAAACATGAAACCAGTATCAAACGACCAGCCAACGTATAATTTGTGCTGATCCTCGTGAAGAAACGTCCAGTTGTACGTATACGTCCTCTGCACACTCATCTGTGTCATGCTCATAGGTGATAGCCGCTATTTTATTCAATTTCGAGACTACCAAAGGCCATCTAGGTTAACAAGAGCGCACGGGGCCCACACAAAGAGGCGACGGGGAATGGAAGTGGTCATTGGCATCGACAGGCTGCACAACATGGGGAAAATATTAGGTTCAGAGAATGCATTGCTTTGCACGATTTGCCCCAAAACTTTGGCATCCCCGTAGTAACCGTGTGTCACTGTTACATATTCATTGTTATGGTAACACGACATCCAATGAACCCATTGTTTGTTGTGCATTCGCTAAGCTATAGGAAGCAATCATTGTCAGTTAATAATAAAAGTAATCGGGCCTCTTCTGCGTGTAACATGCTACAAAGTGCGTAGAAGAAATGGCACATCCTGTCGGCATCTGTTAGAATAGGTTGCAACATCTATTTCTAGTATAAAGGAAGTAAAAGAGGGCTGCGCTTGTCAACCTTATTAATATCCAGCTTTATTTGTTACTTGACGTTCAAAAGTCTTTTTGGGGGTCCGTAACCGTCTTCTTTCTGAGACGTAATGATCCGCGGGATGCAAATGTTTCTCAAACATTTGTCAGGGGATCGATGAGATAAATCTCTCTGTTGTCTCATCCTTGACTGTACGTCGGATTTGTATCCTTCTCTTTTGCTTACAGGGGACGTCATTGGGAGCGAATATATATTTCTCGCACCCGTTTTTTTTTCTTGCTTGTTAGTCAATTGATACGAATATTGCACAATGCAACATATTCTTTTCCGAGCTTGTCCATATTAGACTGCAGGTCCCATGTTACAACTCCATATTCTAAAGAGGTTCTAATGGGCGGGGGAGGGGGGCTTAGATAGTAGGCCTAAGTAGAATCGAGTACATGCGTAATTTATACAAAGATCAGAAAGTAAAACACAGGATGTGCTTGGGTTTAATAAAAAGTCAAACCGTCAGCAAACTAAACATGCACTTTTCACCACTGATGTGACATTTTAGGTAAAAGATTTACACTGTTCAGCACAATCCATGCTGTAATCACTAGCGTTAGCCGTGGAATCCGTTGTGAACATATGAAAGCGTGGGCCCGACTCGGCCACTTGCTGATTGGACAATCAGGCCAACAATGGAATGCATAATTAATTAGGGTCCCGGAAAAGTTCGGTATGAACAGGTCTATTGGTTGAACCAGTAACAAGTTATTTCCACATTTTTTGCATTCCGATGCCACATCGTAATTTTAGATAAAGGCACATTTTGGTGACCAAAAGGAAAGGATCATATTTTTATCTTATTTACGATAATGTATTATGTTGATCATGGCCTTTGCGGCAATATATCTTTTGCTTATATAGATGTGAAGTTTTAACTTCATACAGCCGGACAGAGGATGGTAGTGTTGACTTAGTTTACTTGGGCATAGCTATACTACCTGAAAACTAGTCTTTACGTTGACACAGCTATGCAATTCTCGTAACACTAACATTGCTTTGCCAGCGATACCATAATGAGATATATTGTGAACTTAGCTTGTTATTTAATAAAATGTAATGTACGAACATGGAACTTTTCCAAAGCTGAGAGCTATCTATACATAGACCTACTTGAAAAAAAAATCTATAATAAAAGACAATTACACTTTTTGAATTTAAAGGCCATAGTTTTTCTCGGTATTTCCAGTCATTTTTTACTTCTTTCTGTGTGCTTTGTTTCTTTCTTTTTCCAGTATTGCTGAACCAAGTTTCGACATAAAACGTATAGGTCCAATTTTTAAAAAAACAAGTTTGACTTAAGAAATACATTGAATGTAAA
Organism: Hermodice carunculata; assembly: GCA_964020975.1. NCBI lineage: Eukaryota > Metazoa > Annelida > Polychaeta > Eunicida > Amphinomidae > Hermodice > Hermodice carunculata. Next base: position 27,187,487 of record OZ026622.1, on the reverse strand, counting down.
ACAGGTCTTTTTCGTTCCTTGAATAAAACAAAGGTATTTATTCTGTTCTATCTCAAAGGTCATTTCTGAAATTGGGTTTGATGCGTGAACAAAGCGGCAATAAATAAAATAAAGGTCTAAGAAGAACAGTTTAAAGCAAGTTAAAAGGTCGCTTCTAATAAAAGAAAGTTACTCATTCCGTTCTCTCTCAAAGAGCATTTATGAAGCTTGGTTTGATGTATCAACAAAACGGCAATAAATGAAATACAGGTATAGGAAAAACAGTTTAAAACAAGTTAAAGCGTTCAACATTTTTCTTTCATTGGTGGGATGTTTTTACCATATTGTATGCTTTTCAATAGGAAGAGTGCTTATGCGAACATGGACCCTAAATAGGTCTTGACATACTAAAAAAAAATTGTGTAAATTGCCAAATAATTTTTTTTTTCGTTCTTTAAGTGCTATGATCAATCGGAATAAGTAGAGTACTCTTAGTTGAATGAACTATTATGCGGGGCTTGTGCAGCGAATAATTATTATTGTAAACATGTATTACGGAAATATTTTGCTTGTTTTCGTTTTTGTTGTTGTTTTGTTTTAATTGGGGTCGTCGTTTCATTTTTTTTTGGGGGGGGGGGGGAAGGGGGGAGAATATTATTTGCCTTTTAGGCGCTGATGGGGGTGTCGATCGACACCCCTTGGCTCCGGGCCTGTAACACGTGTTAAAATGCATGCACCATTCTCATGCTCATTTTGTCAATTCGACTCAATCGTCCCGCTGCTACAGACATGCATAGTCCGCGAAAGTGGCGTTCGCAATCACGGGAAAAAGAAATCAGGAACAAACTCTATTTAAGATCATTTGAGTGGGACAAACAGGGCAAAGTCAAAGTACTTGAGCCTCATTAAAGTCAAACTTGGTATTTTTATAGAATATTTAATGCAGCCAATTATGGTCACGTGGTGAGATACAGCAGCTGAATAAATAAAAACTGTTTTTAAAAACTTTTGGTTTGTGTTTGATCAGCGAAGATGTAGAGGGGGCGGGGGGTTCTTCATAATGGAATATTGTGTTTTGGGAGTTTGTCAGGAAAGAGATTTATAGTTTTCGGGACAGAGTTTTTGAATTCAGCAAATCCCGTGTGGCAAGATTCGACAGATTCCATATTTGGTTCTGTGCGCTGTATGCCTATGACAGATGGGTTAATTTGCTTTACTCGGGGAATTGCTCCCAGAGAGTGCAGCACCTTGACCCACAACCTCTGGATAAAAGCGGTGATCTCTATCCATCACCCTGGATATTTGGGATGCGTATTTTTGTAGATTGTATTTGTCTGTTTTTATGGGCCCATTGTGGTCTGAAATTAAAGATTTCTGATCCTGTCTTTACAGTTTAAGCCCGTAAATGTAATATAGTGTGGTTGTTGCAAGCTTAGCCTATGCAACACCAGCCGGCGCATGCATGTCAACAAGCAGCGCACTGTTTTGCTTCAATAATTTGCCCGACTCCATGTTCACCATTCAATACTGAACAACTTACTGTCTGGTACTGGACAGTTCAACCGGCACGACTGGGGTAATATCTTGTGTGTGCGGCTTTGGGGGTGTGCGTATTACGTGAACTAGAGCCTAAGATCTGTACACCCGTTTAAATTATTACATACCCCACCAGCCTTACAACAAGAGCAAACACTCTAAGTGACATTATCAGGCGAAAAAAATCGCACAGTTTTCCATGGGAATAAAACGTTTCTTTCACAGAAAAGGCACAAGCACAAATTTGCCTACATACATACCCATATAAGTATCAAGAGTATGGTAAACAGTCAGTATATATCTCTAATAATAAAGTCAAGAGTCACAATACCAAATGTGTTGACACACAAAAATATACAGTTGCGAACTCGTAGTTACAGTGGATTCTGCTGTTGCCGTATTTTGCAACCGTTTCTGCCATAGAAAAAAAGGGTCGCACGCAGCAGGGTACCTGCCATGGCAGGTAAATAAACAAAGGCATTGGTTCTTCTGTCAATACAAAATTTGGCTGCAAAGAGCAGGTGAGTGTAGGCAGTGACTGCAGGCAGGCCCCTACCACTGTATACTCAGTGTTTCCGTTCCGCCACAGTGATTATCCAGGGAGTTCTAGGCTGCAACTGACCTTGGTCTGGTGTCAGGGACCCTGGAGTGCAACTGATTCTCTGTTTACACGACACTGTGCCACAAGACCCATCTTGGACTGCACACATCACAAGTACTTGCGTGATACCACAGGGGACGGTGTGTATTTCCTTGTTGTGATTGATCGTTGGTCTTCAAATATATACGAACTATCACAGGTTACCTACATGTACATGGATAGGTCGGCTTCTATGATAGTCACAACTGTTTATATGTTCACGTATATTAATATATGAGTATCTGAGAATCGACTTTCATGTACTGTTCTGACTTCTACCTGATGACTAGTTTTGTAGATACTCACGATGTAAAATTCTGTCTCTCTACGAATCCACTATTGCCACAAGTTCACAACTGTTTATATTTTGGATCAACACTTCTTGGCATTTTGACTCTTGGCTAGATCGTAAGAGTTGCATATACATTAATTAAAAGACTACAACTTTAGCGGTCACAGTTTATTGGACATACCGAAAGCACAAATCTATAAATTTAAGTGCATGTCCATCAATAATAGTTGGCACCTGTGCCTATAACAGTTTTGAAGCTGTTCAAGATTTAAATTTTGTGTCTTTGCCTAACTTACATACATTTGAATTTACAACTTTGCTTCACCGTTCTGGACCTATAGCAACAATCATATGAATTGAAGTTGGAGCGGCAACTCTATCTCTGACAGATTTGAAGACATTCAAGATTTGGAGATTTAGACTTTTTGTTTTCAGGTCATTTTCATAAATTCAAATCCTGTAACTTCGGTTTTAGTTCATTGGATACAGCTATTGCACCTACCTACAAATTGAAGTTGGATTGGTACCTCTATCTTTAATAATTTTATTATTATTTTAGATATTAAAGATTTATTGTTTGTGGACATACTCAAGAAAAAAAGGCAGGAAGTAAGAAAGGAGACCAGACAAAGAGAAAGAAAAAAGAAAGACAGACAGGCAAGGAGACACAAAAAAGAATTGGATCACCTCCCTTGTTAATTCAAGGATGAAGATTTTGCAGAAAAACAATGCATCCTTAATAGGTAATGTTTCATTCATCATATAAAAGCAGACCAGTTGATTAAAGGAAAGATTGGATAGATTATTAAGTGGAAACCAAAATTATTGACAAACAAAGAGGTAGATAGATAGATAGATAGATAGATAGATAGATAGATAGATAGATAGATAGATAGATAGATAGATAGATAGATAGATAGATAGGTAGGTAGGTAGGTAGGTAGGTAGGTAGGTAGGTAGGTAGGTAGGTAGGTAGGTAGGTACATACATCATAGACCTCGAGATACGTATTTAAATAGCAGTCTGAAGAGAAAGAAACCAATGGCTACATGTAGACTACATTTAAAGACACTAAAGGAAATGGCATAAGCGAAGCGGCAAGGGGTAGAGGGCAGCACTGGTGAAAGAGAGGTCATCTAACCTATTCTGATCAATACTATGGTCAGGGTAGTTCACGTGACACCTCTTGGCCAGTACTATCGTCTGTTACATCCTGTCCCTGGGCATATGCTATTAATGAGGTTTATGTTGACGTTGGCAACAGGTTATATGTAGTTAAATCATGCAAATCACAACTGGTCACGTGGTTTAAGGTCAGCAGTCTATGTGCGCTCAGGCTATCAGGATTCATAAACAGTGCTTTTCCCAATGATCTCTGAACTCAAATACAACACCAACTGTCACCAAATTTGAATGAACTTACAAAAATGTCATTATGCTTTGGTACTTGTTAGCAAAACTAATTTGTGTCTATTGGAGAGAATCGCCGAATGTGCCAAATTGGAACTTAGTAGTCTGATTATTTGTTAAGAGTATGCCAAGTCTCTGAGCAACTTCATAACTTTATTAAAGGCCAATTTGTTTTTGTTTTTCAGTATGTGTTATTTATTTATTTATTTATTTATTTATTTATTTATTTATTTATTTATTTATTTATTTATTTATTTAATTATTTATTTATTTATTTATTTATTTATTTACTCTTTTTGCTCAACTTGTAATGCTGAATCTATATTGTCATATTAACATTGACCAAATGATTTTTTCCTCTACTGCATTTTTGGCTCAGGGGTTGTTCATAATTGTCGTCATTTTCACTTTTGAACAAATCAGTCATTACTTTTGGACCACGTTCTCCGTCATACTATGATGAAAATCATAATTTCACAAATACGAAGCACACCATGTAGGCCTGGGTGCTAAATAATTCTTACTTCGCATGAGATAGCATCTATTGTATGCAATGATGAACAAAACATACGCCGACCATGTCCAAGCAAAATTATATGCAATAAAGACCAAAACGTTGATTTTGCTTTTTAAGGTACCTTTGGTGTCCAGCACATTCTTGAAATATCAATAACCATCATACACAGAAAAATCTGAGCCACATGTCTCCTGTCTGGCCAACAAGTCATAACAGCAATACTATAAAGCTGAAACTTTGGACTTTTTTTATTGTTTTTTTGTTTGTTTTTTTGGGGGGGGGTGTCTGTTTGTTTGTTTGTTTTTTTTTGTTTTTTTTTTGTTTTTTGTATTTGTTTTTGTTTGTTTGTTTGTTTTTTTTTTTTTTGTTTTTTGTTTTTTTAATCATACATGGCCAAAACAGCATCATTTAATTGTCCCACCTCTCCTTTTGAGAGTTTTGTTCATAAGTGAAAATGATGACAATTATGCACACCCTCAAAGAAATGCAGCTTCTCTTTGTAGTAAAAAACTATTATCCACACAACCCACTACATGTATATCCAACTGCTCGCTAGTGCGCTGTTGGTTATATCATGAGACTTTGCCAGAGGCATTTTTACTGATTCGAAAATAGTAACAAAACCAGTGTTCGTCTAATCACCATTTCTTGCTCCCTTTGATATGGGCTGTCTTAAGCTGGTGCGGTTGATCATAAGATATTGTCACACTAGGGCGCTGTTGCGTGGCTGCGTGGTGCTGGCGGTGGAGTCTAGCTGATTACTTACACGTAGGCTCGTATGTCTCGATTTATTTCATGCGCGTCATAGTAGTGGTTTGGTGGAGTTTTGCTGAGGAGAATTGCAAAATGAAGGGAACTTCGTGGCTGGGTATCCAAAGCAAGGCCCCATGTTGGCACTATTATACTGCAGCTGAGAATGACTCCTTATCTCAAATTCCAGTCGAATAATGATGCTCTATTATTCCCAATTTGTATGCATCATACTTATATAACAGCTTCTGCCACAAAACAACTCGAAACGAGTGGAGGTAGCAAGCGTCAACGTCATCAGGGACAATCCCTAAAGGCAGCCAGGCATAATATCAAAATATTCCAATTTTCAGTGTTTATTTTGTGTTGAAACGAACTATTCTATAGTAATGGTTGTTACTAATCACCATTACCTGTTGACTTGACAAAGCTTTGGAATATTATTGAGTGTAATCCTCTTTAACTCTAATCTGACCATAGACACAGATCAAGTCAACCGCTATGAATTCTCATGTCGGTCACGCTATAAACCCGGATCACCCTCACCCACCCCCACCCCCACCCCCACAAAAAACAGTCCACTATTTTAAAGACAGTAACAGTCATCATTGTGTTCATCTCTTTCTGACATTTTATTGAAATATTTACAGAAACCTAAGATTTTAGAGAACATACAAATCAGGAAACATTTGAACTAATAACTGATCGCTGAAAACCGGTTACAGTGGATAAAGGACCACGATATTTCTGATACAGCTTTTATGCAGTCCTTTTTCAACACCACCTAAATAGAGTAAATCGCCAGACGGCAAACGTCATTATCTGATATATTAAAACTTAGGGATGGTTCACCATTTTAATCTTTTTTGAATTAGTACTTTCAGTAGGGGGGAGGGGTAAATGGACCTGTACACTTCTACAGATATTGGAAAATGATGGTTATTTGTAACCCAAATTTTGTGGTATTTTGGTAGACCTCTTTTATTTCTTGGAAGTTCATCATTTTAAATGCTAAATTGGGGGGAGGGAGGGGGTCATGAAATTAAGTACCCCTAAGTACCAATTTTTAAAAGTGATGATAATGTTGAACCATCCCTTACTGCAAAACTTCATATTTGTTCTTTGATGTGAAAGCAACTTTGCATTCCCACCAGCTACAAAGGATAATACTATTATGGAATTTAATTAGCACCATGCAGACAGATCGGCATCGGAAACATCCCGATGAGCTTAACACCGCTAGCAACGACATTACACCACTTGGCGGTGAAAAGATAATGCTTGAAAGTGAAAAATCGATTTTTAAAGCTTCATGAAGGATCTCTGTTCAAATTAATCTATAATCTGCGATTTCTGCTGATAACTATACCGGAGTATTTATCTTCCTTGCCCGCCCCAAAATTAACATAATGGCTTCAGACTACAAAAGTACAGGTCATGTGGTTTCCTGGAATAACAGTGTACGGCGAATCATAATTAGGGATGCCCTACCAAATAGGCTCACTTTTATGATACAGCATGGCTATACTTACAGATATGTTGTTATGGTAACTGTGTGTGTGCTCACGAACTTCGTATTTCCTTGCTTGGTTTAAGTTCTGATTAAATCATGAAATGGGCCGCATCAGAATGTTCACTTTGCCTTTCAGCTGGGACGTGATCTGGTAATAATACCAGGGACAATTTACGTAGTGATAATTTCTGCCCTTTGGAGAAAATTATCCAGCTTTAGGTCTTCTTTACTTGAACTTTTATATACAACCAATCTTTACTTAATATGCGTTATTATACATGTATACCAAGATGTGCGCCCGAAGCGTGTTCTTCAGACATACGGATAACGTTGTATTCTGGAAGGCAAAGGGTTTTTCCTCTGCCAATAAAAAAGGCCGTCTGTCCTATGGCGATGGTAAAGTTACATGCACGTGGCAAGACGACCCTTCACCGAGCCTGAAAATGATATGATACCGGTACAGTGTGGACTGGCTGTGCTGATGCAGGATCAAACGACACAGCAGTGCTCAAGCGAACGCCCGCATAAGGCATACATGCTCAGTCAGGGCCTCAAACAGCAGTGAGTCTTGCAAGTGGTTAGTATTGACCAGTCTTTGGCATAGAACGACCATGTAAAACACTGCTCCCGCCTTGTTCAATGCAGAAGAGCTATGAAGTATTTAAGGCGTATTTACAGATCGCACGTTCGACACAGGTCTGCTGGTAGCGAGCGCCGAGGGAATGTAGACATGTAATGATTACGACAACTCGGTCACGATTGAGCGCCAAAGGTTACTGTCGTATAATGATTCTTGCGGAATAATATCCCCGAGGTCAGAGGTCAAGTCACTCGGGGGCATCCAAAGAGAAGGTCACGCCCCGAACATAAGTCTGCCGCGAAATCCAGTGGCAGAACACACGTTTGGATTAGTAGATGGCGCATCGCGGTCTGTAGAAGAATCAGAGCAGGTGGCTGTGCCGTTGTGGCAGATTTGGCAATGGCCTCGCCAGGTGTGCTAGCTCCCTTCGTCCTTCTCTACTTTAGCTCGTCTTTTTTAACAGCTAATTCGCAAAACAGGCGACCAACTTTGGAGTACAGTTTATTTGAAGAGCGCCCTGTTGGCGCTGATGTTGGAAACTTACTCATTGATGCTTCGTTACATACAAAATATGCTCCTGCCACGCTTAATCGACTTACTTTCAGTTTCCTTTCTTCAGGCGAGAAGCACACCCAATATTTCAGCATTGAAAAACGGAGTGGAGTAATACGCACAAAAGCAAGACTGGACAGGGATACCTTATGTCCAGAGCTACAGAATTGTGTCTTTGATATGGACATCACAGTATATCCCATCGAGTATTTTCAAATTCTGAAAGTGCGTATAACTGTGAAGGACATTAATGACCACGCACCTACGTTTCCTAAAGAAGCGGTCCACTTAACAATATCGGAAGGTAAAACACCCGGCCCGGTGACCAATTTGCCGATAGCGCAGGATGCTGACAGCGGAGAGAACGGGATTCAAGGGTACCGATTAATGTCCGCGAGTCGAGCTTTTAAAATCAGCACATCTGGTAAGGCATTGCTTTTGTTGTTAAATAATCTGCTGGACCGTGAAACGACACCCCAGCATGATCTCACTGTGATAGCAGTTGACGGAGGGATTCCACACAAGTCAGGATCTCTTATGATACGAGTCACTGTGTCGGATATAAATGACAATGTTCCAGTCTTCAGCAACGAAACATACAAAGTGGCTGTATTTGAAAATGTTACTATTCACACCTCAGTAATGCGTGTCCGCGCCAGTGATGCAGACGACGAGATGAATTCTCAAATATCGTATGTTTTTTCTGAAGATTCTATAACGAAGTATGGCAACCTTTTCACTATCGAGAGTCAGTCAGGGACTATATATGTCATAGGAAAGTTAACATACCGCGGGGAGCGACCGTACAAACTTACAGTTATTGCAAGAGACAAAGGCCAAGACTCCGTTCCAGTGGAGGCCGAAGTGCATATTAAGGTATTAGACGTAAATGATCACTCCCCTGAAATTACAGTTCACATTCCAAGAAATACAGGTGAAGTGCAAATAGCTGAGAATTCGCCCGAGGGATCATTTGTTGTTCTTATAACTGTAGATGATAAAGACGGAGGTCGTAATGGAGAGTGTATTTGTTCTTTGGACGATCGTACTTTTGAATTGCGAAGAATATATTCCACAAAATACAAGTTGGTAGCTTCTACTGTATTAGACAGAGAGAGGCAAGACAGATATTCTCTTAGGATCAGATGCAGGGACAGAGGTCGACCCCCGCTGGTGTCTTCTCGCATGGTTACTGTCACAGTTACGGATGTAAATGACAATCCTCCCAAATTTTCACAAAGGAGCTACTTTGCCAGCATCGAAGAAAATCGAAAAGCAGGTACATTTATAACGCAATTCAAAGCCGTGGATGCAGACACGACAGCCAACGCAGCCATTACTTACAGCCTGGCCGAGGACAGCCGGACTTTCGTGGTTATCAGCCCAACCACTGGAATCATTACATCAAAAATACCATTTGACCACGAGCGGACACAAACCATTGAGGTGATAGTTCATGCTACTGATGGCGGCAAGGACTCTAATACGGCCACTGCAACTCTGCTGCTGACAGTTCAGGATGTCAACGACGAAAGGCCGACTTTTTCTATACCTGCTTACACTTATCATGTTTTAGAAAAACAGCCAGTTGGAACTACCGTGGGAAGAGTGTATGCCACCGATGCCGATTCAGAACCATTCAATAAGTTTACTTTCGCCATCGAAAGTGATGGCCAAATGTCGTCTGCTTTTACCATAGATGCCCAAGATGGCGGCATAAGATTGGCCAGATTGCTGAGCAAGAATAATGCATCTGTATATCATATAATTGTGGTAGCCACCGAAAGTGAAGCACCATGGTCAAAAAGCAAGACAAATGTGTCTATTTATTTGGTGGATAAGATGGGGAATATAGAAGTGGAAGCTTCCGTCAAATCCAGTCATTTTACTGACAACTTGCGCATTATCCTAGCACTGTGCGGGGCATTGGTTCTTATGCTGATTATATTATTTTTTATAGTTATTGCAGTTTATAAAAAGAGACAAAGGCGCAATCGAGATCGCAGAGGTTATATTTCTGGTAATTTAGTTCGGGTCAACCGTAAAGACGCAAATCACATTCGAGGAAAAGATGAAATGATAGATAGTGTTTGGCAGGACACAATAAGAAAGCAGTTGTTTGTCAATCCGTCCAATTACCCTTCGATGGATAAATCTGATTCATGGATACTTAAAAGTGAGCACAGCCCATGTGAATCTTCAATTATGGAGGTAGGAAAATTTTCTGTATTATAAAACTATCTTTTGTGATCTACATTACTAGATTTCCACATGAACATACCATTTTCTGGGAATGTATGTCATATCTGGGTTATTGCTTTAAGTGGAGCCGTTACATTGTCCTTCGAATAAGTCTCGCGTCAAAATAAATAGGAATTTGCCTAAAATATTACATTCAAAACAGTAAAACTATGCTAGGACTTATTCCAAAGTCACGTTTGCATATCACACGTTTCAGCAAATCGCCCAGTCACGTTGTATGGCTTGCCGCAGGAAACTATTAGCTTAAACGCTATATGAATATTGCATTTGATGCAATAACGAAATATATCAATTAATTGTGCGCCATGATAGGGGAAATCTATTACGACGCGTCAGCTGGGTATTTTCTATCTCTTACTGACGGGGCTTATTTTGATATAGAGAAATCGCCAGGGACTCTGCAGGCGTTGGGTCACATCGTGCTTCTGGAGCAAGCACATGTACCATTCATCATCTCCCTCAGAACGTATGCGACAATCGATTAGCAAGAAATCCAACCCTTTTTGAAATACATCAAGGTTTAAGTAAAATGTCTGTGGAAACTGTAACTAGATCGCTTGTAGAAAAATGTGGTTGGCAGCACAAGTATCAGGTGCAAGTACTTCCTGATCAATTACTACAAGTTAGAAGTGGCTGGCCTTATTGTCTCAGAATTTGCAATTCATTTTGTATGGGCCTTGTGGCTTCGCGGCAAAATGAATGGTTTCAGACTGGCAACTGTTGCAACTTAAACTCTGTTGACTGCGTAACCTGGTCGTATCCCATAGGTTCCCCTAGTATTTTGCATTGTGAAGAAATAATCCGGATATTGTGTCAGACCAGCCGTACAGTTAAAAACAGGAAATTAGATTTCGATATATTCATATTGACAGGAGCAAAGCTGCAAAATCTCTAGGAAAAGTAACCGCCATATGAAAAGATGATAAAATTCCCGATAAAGGCTATAGGACAGCATTGTTCACAGTCAAAGGAGTCCCGGATATTGATAAACAGAAAAAGGCATAGATAGAATTGTGCACAATAATTCTTGTCTTTCCTCCATTTAAGTCCAGCACAGGTGCCTATTGTATTCGATACATATAGCAATCATATACAACCAGGATATTATGAGTTTGCTTTTCACCGTCATAGGTTTTGCCCGTTGACACTCGTTCCTATGTATTTCAAACGTACTCAAAACGTATGAAATGCCAGTCATCTTGACAAGATGGACTAACGTTAATAGTCATGATCCACATTTACAATCGCTAGGACCTCCAAACGAAATACTATCATTGTTTCACGAGCAAGTATCTGCGTTGTGGGCGTAAAAAACCACCAAAAGGTATGGCATACACATGGAAGGCAAGTATGCTTACATACAGCATAGCCTATAAGAACGTCCAGTTCATGTTTTGATTGTACTTGTATTTGGATGAAAATTTGGACCTTGACCAATTTTTTTATAACGTAAAACAAAAAACAAAAAACAAATGAAATTAGAAAATGCATTTTATTACATAAACTGCTCTTAATTAATCTGAAAATGGGTTCTTAAGACTTGCTAGCCCGGTCCTACTTCTCTGTACATATTAATTCTAAACTACGTGGGTACTTCAGATACTTTGTTCCTTTCATATCAGTTAGCATTCTATCACTTTCCTAGAAGTGCTCGGTATTGCTTCAAATTGACAGAGATGTTTACGTCCCGGAGTAGATACAAGAAACAAATCTTAACTTTGCTCAATGTGAGGCTGAACTAAGCAAATGTAACTTGGCAGGATAAAGATATAGTAACCACCCGCGTGATTATTATTGTATTGATCCTAATACTCATAAAAATAGCACTTACAATAATGATACGTTTTTTTCAGAGGAACCGTTTGCACGTGAATGCTCATCTCGTGTCAAAACTAGATGCGTCTTTCTTGATTTGCTAAATATAAGACCGATGTAAACACCCGACGTCTCACGCTATAAATCCTTGCCACTTAGAGAGGTGATTTCTTGGCTCGGTAAACAACTTTCTTCGGTGCACTGTGGGAGCAAAGTGGCAAAAATGAGCCTGGGACAGCTGTTGAACCTAACCATATGCTTTTTCTGGAACTTCCCAATTTCAAATTTACACTTTGACATTCTGGTACTTAAATGAGAGGCCTGCATGATGAATGGTAGAACTGTCATAACAGTTATTATGATTGTGACTATTGTCGTGACCGCCGGCGTGACCGACACTCAAAGCTTTAGAGTTTGCATTGGCTCTTCTGGCCCCTCTGGACCAATGAAAAGTCAGCCAGTATGTAAACTGAGTGACTAATAATTATACTGAGGTGTGTCTGCGTCCCGCACAGACTTCTTTCCCAATCACCTTTGGTTTAAAAGTCTATAAAATGAGTCCAGTGAAGTAACCCATACCCAACCTTGGATCCAGGATCTATGAACATTGTTTCAGAGTCCTACCTCAGATGCAGATTCCCTGTCACGTGATTCCCAGAAATATCTTATTGATCCTTCTCTTCAAATGTGAAGCCGTCAGAACTAAATAATTGTTATGGTGATTTTTCCCAGTACCTTGCATCAGCTGCAAAATCCATTCAATTTTGAATCTGTCCAACCTCTGCTATGTTTCGCTGTACACATTGATTCTCTCTGAACTGCCCTACCTTTGCTTTTGACGGTCTACACAATAATAATCTCTGAAGTTTGTTGCCTACAAAGTACAATTGTTAAGCATTCTTGTGATGAAAACAGAACACATCAGAGGAATCACCTCGTTAGAATTTTCATAAAGCAGATAGCACTTAGAAAAATCATCGTATATGGAATTATACTGTGTATATGTCTCCTCGGGTATCCTACCTCCACCAAAAGTTCGTGCATGGTTGTCTTCAAGTGTCCAACCTGCGCTGCAAAATGTGAAACAGATTATCTCGTAAAGCTTAACGCAAATCTCTTTACCAGCCTGTGTCTTTGCTAGAAAGTCAGCCGATCTATAGAGTAAAACAAGTGTCCAATATGAAGTCAAAGAAGGAAATAAAGAATGGCATGGTGAGGACATTGTGAATAAAAAATGCACTTGCTCGTGCTTCACTGTTGTGCAATAACACAAGTAGAAATTTCAGCTTAGCATACCCAATGAAGCCCAGCCTCTATCTGGGCCACACGTCATTTGGGATAACCTTCTCTTTCTGAACATAGCAATGTACAGAGGTCAAACTTGAAATTAGGGAAAGAACTGGCAATGTACAGAGGTCAAACTTGAAATAAGGGAAAGAACTACCAGGGATGGAAGCTTGGCTTATTTGGTGCTTTTCTTTGATTGTTATTATCAAAAGGCAACTCTGTTTAATTTTTTCACTTGCAATTTAATGAGACACAAAAGAGACGTTTGATTTTCGTTACCAGGGTCACTTGATAAGTTGTGTGAGGAAAGGTCATTTCTTGTCCCTGCTGACCTCTCTCCCAAACAGAGACAAAGCTTCACTGGGCATGCCCAGATAAGATGTCAACTTATCTTATTATATATGTACACCTAGAAAGCCAAAACAATGTGAATCATATCAGGATATATTCGCCACAAATGGATTTCTTCATGGCAGTGGAAAAATACCTGTTCTTGTTAAGATATTTCAAAATCATGACGATGACGTTCTTACGTGTGACTTAAGAAAGGGGAATGCTATTACCTTCAGTTGAGGCTGTGTTCAAGTGTGCTTTGCCACATGGTCGTTAAGAATTTCCATCGTTTCATTTTGATTCCATCCAATTTTCTTGAACAAAAACGTTTGAACTCTTCGAAATTTTCAAGTGTTTAGAACGTGTAGATAGAAGTTAACTCTTTCCTGGTCAGAGTAAGACGGAGTCAGTAGCTTTCATCGGTGCAGGTTAGCCACAATGTGGCCGACCTGCGCCGAGAAAAGCTATTGACCTGGAACATGCTATCATAAGTCTTAGCTACAGTTGCAGCGAACATGGTTCCTATTTATAAAAAAAAAAACATAAAGCAGACGACAGTATATATATATATATATATATATATATATATATATATATATATATATATACGGGCGCTTTTGGTGCCATTCTAAGTTGGAAATAGTTAAAAGTAGTATATGTCAAGGTGGAAAAACACCAAGATCACAACAAACAGGTAAGATGGCTGTATCGTTATATGCAATATTCTATCCCACGAGTAACTCCATCCATCATACATCTAACTCATCCGTTTATTCATCCGTTTATTCGTTCTTCTATCTCTCTATCGATCGACACACAACTCACTTCACATGTGTGTTTACTTTAAAATAAAGATATTAACAGGTCTAGACCTTTTGTAATCATGTGTTGTTTGTTGAATTGTACAAAGGAGCGAACCTTGGCTCCCAGATGTTTTGTACCGATTGTCTTTTGATATAGTGAATCAAGCATTTTGTCTTTTCCTCTGCACCTATTAGTCATAGGACATAAGCCAGTGGTACCCGAATGCAAAAGAAAAGCGAAAGAACAAAAGGCTTGCAGAGTCGAGGATACACAGGACGTGGGGCAATGTCCAGGCCAGCATTGCAAATCCTGTTTGAGGATCTAAGTCCAGAAACCTGGCATGTCTGCTAAGGCGATATTCACATCACATGATTTTTTCGAGTTGAATATTTTTATATAAGGCGTGCTCACTCAAGCGAAGTCTATATCGTGAACTGTGATTTACTATTATTGGCCACAGCGCATCTGCGAGATAATTGCTTGCACGAGATCACGCCAACAAACCCATTAATTTGTCTTCGACGGTGCGTTCAATTCTTTTTTCATATTTCTATAACATGGGAGAATAAACGCTGCTTATGCTTTACTACAATTAAAGCAAGTCCAAAATTGATAGCACTTTTGAAGTACTTTGACCAAATTAAATGACAGTTTAGAAACAAAAACTGTTCGAGAAATTATTTAAAACATGTACTACCGGCTTTTATTCACGAAAGATATCACTTCAAGTAAAACTGAAATGTAAATGGGTATGTAGGTCTTTAAATTCGATGTAATGACTAATCAATTTTTGTCTGATGGCATTACGAAGGATAAATGGCTGTTTCCCTTACAATTAGTCCTTTCATTCCCAAACTATTCTAAAGCATCTGAATGCAGGTCAAATATCATCTGATGAAATCACATTTAAAGCCATTTAACGTCCGCGAAAATATAAATATTTTGTGTGTTGTTGGTTGAAAAGTCTGATAAAGTTTTTACCAGATTCTTTTTCTATTCAAGAAATAGTTACATAAAATCACTCAAAGAATGATGCTCTATATAGCTCACCCAAAACGTCAGTTTGGTTCTTTTGAAAACAACCCGTCAACTTCAGATAATCGTTCAGACTAAAATACAGCAAGCAAAGTCCACAAACTTTATTTATATAAGGTATGCGTGCTTTCTGTTGCTGTCTGGGGACATTTTAAGGTATTTTGTGAACAGCAGTCGGAACAAGTACAATATACAAGGTTTGTTCGAAATGCCGGGATGACCAACTCTTGTACTGCTTATCTTATTCAGATAAAAGCAAGGTCGATCTTACATTTTATAACTTAATATCTCGGTTACATGAGGGTAGCGTTAATATTGCTGCAGTTTTAGGTGTGGATTCGGTGTGATGGCACAACGGGCGGGTCAATTTATCATAATGTAGTTTTTCCTTCTGTTATCCATTTTCACCTACCTGCTTGGAATTGAACAGTACGTAATTTCTGCATGCTCTTTGGAAAATCAGCCTAGATTCCCGGTGTATTCAACGTTTACTTATGCTTTATTTCTCACATGTATATTAAATATTCCTCTGCACTTACCGTTCTTGCTAACAATGGACGTGTGAATGATAAGTCCCTTCTTGTTACAAGTCGTTCCTATTGGTCATTCGCTTGAAAGGAAATAAATTTCTTGACAAGGTAATTGGATGATAACGTCGAACATTCTTGTACAGTTATATGCAAATTTTCTCAGTCTGGATTTAAAGATTTAAAATACCGTATTTGAGAAACAATTCATATAGTATGTCATTTTTAAGCTCCTTTATTCACCTTGATCTTCTTGGTACAACAGAACTATTTTCTTGAAGCGCATACAGAGAAGTGCACTTGTATGATTAAAGTATGCTATGAGTAAGTACACACAAGTGCACTTGTATGATTAAAGTATGCTATGAGTAAGTACACACATGAGAGAAAATCAAAACAATTTACAACAGCGTAGCAACAAACCGGTACATGTGAAGGTACTTGCATAATCCCTGTCAAATTTAGGGTTAGAAGCAAAATCTAGTAGTGTTCGGTTAAAAGCTTCAGGCAACTTTGTGACAATTGTTGTTGTATTTTGTAGTTCTCGTAAGCCTTGTTGCGTGAAAACCCAAATATACAACAACCGATGCCATTAACGTTGTCTTCAACTGCCAGCCAATGATCCAGTTTCCATATGTCTTAGAATATTAGAAAAGCGGAATATTACTTTTTCGTATGATGAATTTTAAGCAAAAGTTAAAATCATTATTTTTAACCGCATTTAGTTATTCATAAGCATCAAGTAATTGCCCAGAAAGCGATCAACAGTGGATCTGCCCCTGTATGAAACTGATTTAGCTTAGTCTTCTGGTATTGTTACAGCCATGCAAATTGTCTCCCTTACCTCCCCCTGTCGCTCCCCCTCCAACGTTCTCTTTCATTCTGGTGTATAAAGTTGGTAGGGTGATGTTATCAGCTGCTGTTTCCCTGTGCGATAAGCGATATAGGACTGACAGTTCGGACATGAAGTAGGTCATTGTGCAGATAAGAACATATAAAACTTCCTGTGTCCAGACATATTTACAGAGTTAGGTACTTGAACCATCCGAAATGAGTAGTTGAAATGCATTTGCATCACAGAGAATTCAATCATTCTTTGGATAATTATTAAAGTGGAGATTACAGTCATTATGTCTATCGAAAGAATGACTTTGGTTATGGCGACATGGATAATGAAGTGATGATGAACAATTTCAATCATTGTAATATTAATGAGGGCGATGCTGAACTGAACATTTTGATGATTTCATGGCACATATGATGATTCTATGCTGAGCACTTGTGGTGTCACAATATAAATAATGAGTGCGATGATGTATATTGATGACATTATATTTATGAAGAGGGTGGCAATAACACCTTCGAAAGTTGTGACAGTGTTGAAAATTAAAAAAATATTAAGCACTTTGATTGTCTATTGATGTTATTGGAGATGAGAAATCTTAACAAGGTGACGATATGATGTTGTTGATGAGGAGGACTAAGCTGAACATTCTATAGTATCTTGCTTGTCACCTTTTTCAAAAATACAATTTTTCAAACACAAACATGACTAGCGAAGTTTCACTGTTGTTAAGTCTGTGTGTGAACACAGACTTCTTGTTTTTTCTCAAATACGCTGTTCTTTATTTATTTTTTTGTTTATTTATTTATTTATTTATTCATTTATTTATTTATTTATTTATTTATTTATTTATTTATTTATTTATTTATTTATTTATTTATTTATTTATTTATTTATTTATTTATTTATTTATTTCCGTGTGCCAGTTTTATGGTCAGTTTTTCTCGAACACTATTGATTCGAAAAGTGCCAAACTAAGCATGGTCATAGACCTGGTGCTGAAATTGTGCATATTGTTTGGAACAGTCATGACGTTAAAAAATGTCCAAATTAGCGGCATATTTGTGGAAATTTTAAATCTTGCATAGCTTCAAAGGTTTTCTAGAAAGAGTTGCCATTCAAAGCTTAATATGTGGGTCTGTTGTTAAAGCAAAATCCTATAGCATGTAAACAAAGATGAGAAGTTTAATTTATGTTAAATTCATAGAATTTCCTTGGAATACACATATTCCTACACACACACACAAGCTGGTCCTTGTTTCCCCAGCCAGGCTGTTATGCAACCAGATATATTTGGAAGTGTGACAGGCTGGCCTGCATACCTATCAGTGCACAGACAGTGGGGCCAGTGCCAAGTGGTGTGGGCTTACCCTTCAATCCCTAGGAAGACATGGCTGTGTTGGTAGAATAAACTTGTCTGCACTGTGTTTGAAAGCAGGGATTGTAAGGGGTTTTCCATACTGGCATATTGGGCACTTTTATTTGCTTTACTTACTTACCGGAAGCCTTTTTAATTTCCGTGCTTAGTTCCAACCATTATTCGTACCTTTTCTTATTTTCCGTAACTTGTTCTAGGGCAAAATTAGTACTTGTATCAGCGTACTAGAGACCCCCCTTACCCCCCTCCCCCAAGCAGGCTCCATAGTCTGAAGCCAACTCTGTGTTACCCCATCACAATAAGATAGTGCTGACTGTGAGGTGCCATGCAGGAGGGCATCATCATCATCATCATCATCATCATCATCATCATCATCATCATCATCATCATCATCATCATCATCATCATCATCATCATCATCACCACCACCACCACCACCACCACCACCACCACCACCACCACCACCATCATCATCATCATCATCATCATCATCATCATCATCATCATCATCATCATCATCATCATCATCATCATCGAGGGGTGCCATTTCAACTACAATATGAACCGAAGCTTAGCATGTCTTTGTAAAAGGAGATTCAGATCAACTACCAGAAATCACAGATCCACACTCTCTTTAATGACGAACTGTAATGGGGAAGGAGTTTTGTCAGGGTCAGTGGGTACAGTGGCGCAGGCAGAGCTCAGAGCTCATGGCATAGCTGTAGTATTTCTAGACCCAGCAGTAACATTTGCTCTTCAATAAAATATCTAAAACATTGTTTCATAACCTTTGCAAACACTGCTTACTTCCAACAAAGATTCATCTGATGTATTTCATCCCTGTTCTGCCTGTGCAAACTTGCAACTTAAGTTTGTCCGCACCTTTAGTAGGTAGGCAATAGTCAAACACGTACATGTACCATCGTGTAGCAGCTACGTGAAGTTGCATGCTGCCTGTCCAAACTTACAACTTTAGTTTTCTTACGCATTCAGGCTGGTTACACTGAATAGTTAAACACATAGATCTCTGCAAGAGCTATGTGAAATTGAATGTGCTGTATGACAGTGAATACACAAGATTTAATCCTTGTGAATAACTTTTAAACTATTACAGATAGAGGTAAATGAATAAATATAGGTGTCAGTCCAACTTCAATTAGTAGGTTTGTGTCATAGCCACACCCATTGAAACATGAAGCAAAGTTGCCGCATTCACATTTATGCAAATTAGGCGAATACACAAAATTTGAATCTTTAATAACTTCAAAACTATTATAGACGTCTGGGTCATCCAAACTTCAGTTGATAGATTTGTATGACAGTTGCATCTAATGAACCATATATCAAAGTTGTAACAGTTTGATTTCTGCAAATTAGGCAAAAACACAAAACTTAAATCTTTGAATAGCTTCAAAACTACAATAGATTAAGGTACCTTTCCAACTTCAATTGACAGGTTTTATACATAGCTAAATAAATAAAATATTTTTGCAGGAGTTTAATACTGAACAGGCAATCTTTAAAAGTTTCCTTTGCATGCAGACTGATTTGCTGACAAACAAATCAATTTTTTCTAGTAAAAATTGTAATTCTGTTGTAAGCAATGGATTCACGACTATCTTTATGCTGAGCAATGACTGTTGAGAGGGGCATGTGACCATTGTAATGGTATGGAGGATTATTATCATGTTAGTACTCGTTTTGGCATGATGAGTTAATTTTATCATGGAAATTTGTAATTTCTACCCGTTTCCGTGTCTGTAAAATGTCCGCTCCCTGTTGTCTATGCATGTACATTGTTTCGGTTTGAAGTGCGTTCATCTAAAGAAGTTCGATGAATCCGGCTGGACAAGTCTCGTGCTTTTTTTAATCTTAAAATGATCTAGGTAAGGGAAACTGCATAATCCTGTGTAATGACCAGGTGTAATGTAGTTCAATATCTACAGAGTAAAATGTCTTGATTCGAGTGCGACCCTAGGCAAACATTTAGAAGGATACACGAAGGCTACTCAGACGCAACGACATGTTTTATTTGTGCCTTAAATAAACTCTTGATATGAAGACCATTTTATTGAACATCTCTTACATTCAGAACGACAGCCATGGCTAATAAACAGATCTATAGACGTCGAGTATGAAACGATGTTGCGCTTCTAATAAATGCACGTACCAAGCTTCACATAGGGACTGCAAATAGATAATCCAATATTGGTATTCCAGAACACGTGTATGATGATAAATAGTCCATCGAGGTCCCAAGGTTCTTTACAATATTTAGATTTGCCAATGCACATTTAGATTAATGGGCTGCAATGCTGGACCTTTGCACGACCTAAGAGGAATGGGGCCCAGTTTAATGGGACAAGTCTCTACACCTGTTCTGCTACCTGCAGGGACGCCCAGGGACCGGAAACTTGTTTTGACAATCGATGAGCTTCTCTGTGTGTGTCCGGAATTCCTTATAGAAATATGAAACAGGGCACTCGATGTTCTTCTGACTTCTCAGACAAAATTAACTCTTCCTCGTTCGGAAAAAAAATGATCTTTGGAATTTCCCACATTAAAATAGATGTTCAAGGAAACAATAAGACTTTAAATGTGTACATTTCATGCACATGTACTGTGAGCAAAATTAATCCATCTGCATCACGGAAACCGCGGCTGTTTTCCCGCAGATTCAGTCTACTGTGAGCAAGTCGCTGCATTTTCAGGTGACTATAACAAAGGAATAATTCCTCCAAAACAACAGTATCTAATGGAAACGTGTTGGCACCTACTGGCTAACTAAGAATAACTTTAGCCGGTAGTATAATTATCACGAAAATACTGGACATTCTACATTAAATGCAGGTTAGTGCATATATATATATATATATATATATATATATATATATATATATATATATATATATATATATATATATATATATATATGCATATCTTGCCTAAATTGAGTGAGCAAAATTCTTCCATACGCATCGCGGATTTCCTGAAGAATTAATTTACTGTCAGCAGGTCACTGGGTTTTCATGTTACTATGTACTAACAGAATGATTTTCTCTAAACAACAGTATCTAATGAAAGGTACTACGATGCATTAATTATCAAATCTTTGGTGACTTTGAAGGTCTTAGCGTATTTTAAGATATTATATGTTGACTCAACACAATTTTGCCATGGTTCCTCAGCTATAATTACCTGCTGCAAAGAGTTAAAATATGCGAAAAAAAGATTGTTCTCCTGTCTGGGATATTTTATCATGTCCAGGTTTGCTTTTCGGTAGTTTTCTGGATCATGGGCATGAGAGATGCTAAAGATGGCCACTTTTTCCTCTCAATGTAATATAGATTCATTCATGCTGTGCATTAACCTTTATTCCGACATATTATCCACCCAGAATTATTCAGGGCTACTGGTGGTCGTATGTTCATTGGGGGCTGACCTGTCGGAACAGCTTTCATAAAAGCTTCGAATTACAAAAAGTGGTGTTCAAATTGTCAAATTGGCCTGGCCCTGCTGGACCACGCCAAACATAGCTTCCATAAAGCACGTTTCCTTTGTTCCCTTACACTGAATATCTGCTGTGCGAAAGGAAGGAACTTATTTGCTATCTTGTTAGCGCATATTCTCCAAACGCTGCTGAAGCCTTTTCATTAAATGGTTTACGCATTATGTCCATGAAAGGCCGTAGCTCTTTGTGCTGTCGATGTGGGAACCCATAAATGTCTGTGCCGTCTAAGCTAAAGAGGGTTAGAAAGCCAAAGGCTGTTCGTGGTTCACTTACGTCTTTGTAGATATCTACAGGACCAACAACTTGAAATATTGGACGGCAGTTGCTCAAGTGCTTCCCTTTCATTCGCTAGGGGGCACAAGCGTCAAGGGGAATATTTTCATATTTTAACCCCTAACCTCGTGGAAATTAACGTAGCAAGCAATTTCATCACGCTGTCCATT
Source organism: Hermodice carunculata (assembly GCA_964020975.1). Taxonomy (NCBI): domain Eukaryota; kingdom Metazoa; phylum Annelida; class Polychaeta; order Eunicida; family Amphinomidae; genus Hermodice; species Hermodice carunculata. The sequence goes on along the minus strand of OZ026622.1, from coordinate 27,165,479 downwards.
TGCAAAACTGCATATAGAGGTGGTGGTGAGTAAGCCATATCTTTGCTTACGTCTGGTCCTTGTTGTCCATAAGCCAATTCGGAATTGAAATTTAATTATGTGAATTGCCATCTGCTTATCATAGGATGTTATACTCTTAACGAATTCATGTTTTTGAAATGCAATAATCTGTGACCATTGCTTATCAAGATCGATATCCCAACTCGGTCCCATTTCGAATCCGTCCAAATATGACAATTACATAAAAGTTCTAAATATTCATCAAACCATGCCTCCGCCATCCACTCCAAACAAACAACATCCATAAAGTAATGACGGTTATGAAAAATAAAAGCGGACAACAGTTTGCAATGATGTCAAATAGACTGCCAAATTCAATGTTATTAAGATCCAACCACGATCAAAATCGCCAGCCATCAAACAAGCTATGTCGAAATCCAGTTAAATAAAGGCAGACATACACCAGACATAAATATATAATGGAGGAAAACCTCTCTCTCCTGACTTGAGACAGATACTAACGAAAAGTCAGTTTAGTTATTGGTAGTTTAAATTGATTTGATGCATACAACTCTCAGCTTTAAGAGGTGTCTTGGTAGATATAAATACCATTATAAATTGTTGGGTACAATTAATACTCACTCACAACCCCACTTATATAACTTTTCAAATCCGTTTTAAATAATTACGAAATAAGTACTCATTTTTATCTACAAATGTCAAAAATGATTTTTTTCAACTTCATTTTTGAGTATGCCTGTTTTACCAGTTAACAAATAAAAGTGTATGGCGGAATGCAAATTTGTCAAAATAAGTGCACACTCTAGAAAATGCAATCTACCGTGACACATAGACGCTACAAGCAGGCCCAATATGAAGACTGGCACGCTGTAGGTTTTGTGCTTATGACGAAACTCCAACATATCGCTATTTACATGAATGATAAACAGACAAATTTTCTTACATCAATTGGAGACCCCTTATGCATGGCTTCGTGCGAGTATCATTAAGTATGTGGTAATTGTTGGTAAAATGTATTCAATCAAACTTAATGATAGATACCAAATACCATCTTCACAGCATACGTTGGATATCTACTAGAGAACAATTCTATGGTATACGTGTTTTGCATTTTCTGTGAGTAACTACTGTTTGATATGTTGTAAAAGGGGGAGCAATAAATATATGTAGGAAGATTTTTCACGCCTCCACCAGGAGGGGCATATAGATTTGCTCTTATCCGTCCGTCCGTTCGTTCGTCCGTCCGACATTAAAATTGTCACATTTATGTCGCGCGCACATATCTCCAGAAGCATTTGAGGTACAACGATGAAAATTTTCGGAAACACCTGTCATTATATGAAGGCGTGCACGTGGGGTTTTGTTCGTCTCTTGAGTTAATTATACAGTATTTATTAATCATTAATTAAATTAGGGAAAATGTTGATTCGACGTCAGACTTGTCGCATTTGTGTTGCATGTATCTCAAAAAGTATTTGAGCCTCAATCATGAAACTTTGTGGAAACGTTGATCAGTATATAAAGGTGTGCACCTGTTTTGTTTGTCTGTTGGATTAATTTTTCTGCGTTAATTAATCATTAATCAACTTAGGGAAAAATGTTGATTGTCCGATTTGTGTCGCATGTATCCCATAAAGTATTTGAAGTACACATTTGAAACTTAATTGGTGGAAACATTAATCAATGTATGAAGATGTGCACTCGCCGTTTAGTTTGTCTCTTGGATTAATAATCCTCTGATATCAGTAATTGGTGAAAATGTTGATTCGACGTAGGACTTGTCAGATTTGTGTTGTGCATATCAGAAGAATTTTTTATATACATCTGTGAAACCTAATAGATTAATTCATCAATGTGCGAAGATGTGCACCTGGAGTTTAGTTTGTCTCTTAGGTTAATTAACTAGTTTTATTTTTCATTAAACTTAGTGAAGATGTCTGTTCAGTGGAAATGGTGGCTGATGAACTTGGGTCGTGTATTTCACAACGTGTTTGAGGTACAGCTATGAAACTTGATGGGAACATTAATCAATATGTGAAGATGTACCCCTGGTGTTTTGTTTGTCTCTTAGGTTAATTATCCTCTGTTGAAAATCATTAAGTAACTTAGTGAAAATGACAATTCCAGGAAAATGAGTATTGGTTCTTGTCAAACTTGTGCCATGTGTAGCTCATTAAGTATTTCCGGTATATATCTATGAGATTTGATAGGAATATCAATCAATGTAAGAAAAGTTATGGTTGCATAATTATCCGCGTGAAGATTTCACAATATGTTTGAAGTTTTACACCAGCTACATACTACTCTTTCCAATGCTGATGGGGGCAATGGCACGTGGGGGCATCCGTGTCCTTTGGACACTATTCTAGTTTCCACTCTCTGTTTCATATAAAATAAAATATGATGAAATGAATCACTTGTGCTTCCCATACATGTCCGTTTTACTATAAGGCAGTAATTCACATCAAGAAAGGATAAAAAAGCATCTCAACCTTTAAAAAGTGTTGGATTTTTTTAGTATTTAAAAACATATTTTTGACTTCCATAAGAAGGTATGACCTTTACATTTCATGACAGTTTTACATATTGCCTCCAACAATATTGGAACCTGTCCTTATTACCGCCGTTTAGAGGTTCCGCTACCCCCCAAGTGGGGGTATATTACCCTTTCAAAAGCTGAAATACCCCCTGAGAAAATTCTAAAGGGTCACAGGTCTTGTTTATTTACATGTAAAATTTATGAAAATCTAGCCTTCTCCCCTGAATTTTCTTTCTTGTGACACCCTGGAAAAATTCCCTAACGGAAACGCTGCCCTTGCCCAATGGACAACAATTGGTGTTAATGCTGTACTTTGGTGTTAATTCGAAACAAGCACAACCTAAATTCAAGGAAAACTGTCAATATTGGACATCGTATCAAATGTCGCCACTATGTTTCTCATTCAAAAAATTTGCTCTGTACGAGAAAATTTTAGAGCCCATCGGTATTTAATTGTCTGGCTCTTGCTGTCAGACTAAAGCGGAAAAGGGTCACAGAATACATTTTGAATACCAGTCGCAATTGAAATAAAATGTATTACGAACATGGTGGATACTGAATATGAATCAAGAAGGAAGCTAAATGTATAACGATATCATGACGTGAAACAAGTTCTTTTCAGCAAGGCATGTTCGAAAACTTTAACTGAATAGCAAACTGATGCCGAGGAACTTTTATTCAGCCTTAAAGCTAGAAGGTTGTTCTCCTTCTCATGCCTTGACAAAGTTGTTGACTCCAGCGTTCATCACAATCAGCGTAATAAAAGGCGTCTTTGCAACACGCATTCTTTTACCATGGCTGGCAGCATTGAACGCACATTGTTTTGCTTTGTGCAGAAAAATATGATTCAAAGTAACTCTGTCGTCAGGGGCACTATATCAAATTTGCTTTTTGCTTTGAGGATTTTCTGCAGTGAGTAATAATGATACGAATCAATATTTACCCGTGTCGTTTACTCTTGCAACACTTTTCATCTTTATTTTTGATCATATGCATCAATTGTATTTGAAAATGGTTTTGTCGTTATCATTGACGAACAGCAAGCTTATAATTGCAAGGATAGATGCAGAATTAAACGATTTAGACTGACACTTACTTCCGGTACCATAAAATCCATATCAACCGTGTGTTTATATTGTTTTCTAGCTTTCTAAAAAAACAAGTAATCCTATGCTGTCTTTAAAAATGTTTTTCATGCCACTAGTATACTTTTATGACATTTCGCGCTAGATTAGAGATCTGATTCACATTTGCGTGCACAAATTCTGTATGTAGATATTCAGATTGTTGTAGTGATGCTCAACTTTCATCAGAACATGAGGCTTAATAAAAATCTAATGTTAGAACCAAGCACATAATTACTTTTAGACGCGGTTTCGTATAAAAAAATATGCGTGCGTGATGCAATAATGTAGTATAAATGGTCTTTAATTTTTGTAAGTATTTTGCAAGGAAAAACGAGCTTGACTGGCGCTTCGCAATGATAGGACGCCCAGATTGTAAGGGAAACCGTGGTGACAGAGACAATCTAGGGAGAATTACTTGTCTATGCTATTTTTTTCGCCAGGAATGATCAGTTGCATATCCTGTAATTCAGTATAATTATGTCATCCCGAACAGAAACAATATTTGAAATTGATACCAGGTATAATTATCAGAGTGGACCCTCCTGTACTTTATATTAAGTATCATTAGAAGTGCCTGCAATCAACAAAACGAGTGCTGCAGTTACTTGTACCATTACGGAGAACTGCTCATAGATTTATCGCTTTAGAATGTTAAGGCACCAATAAATTAGATACTAAATCCACAATAAAACAATTAGATTTATATCAAAATAAGAAGCTACGGCCCTATGGATTGTAATAAATTACAGCAATGCTAAACGTCGAGATTCTTTAGTTTTGACGACGTTTGACTCGCTCTCGTTGGACTGTTTGTTCCGCTACCTCTACTGCAGTGAATGTGCGATGATCACCACCCCCACCCATTAGAATCTGCTACAAGTGATGTTAATAGCTGTGCTGCACACATTAAATAGCTTCAGGCACAAAAACTAAATATCATCTTGTTTTTTACTTCGACCTATTACCACTTGATCACATTGAATCAAAAAACAAACACTATACCCCCCTCCCAATTGGAACCATTCAAACCCCTACGTGTACTCCACCTATAATGTACTCCTTTTTTTCCTGATAGTATCGGTACAGACGTTCGAACGGAATGGCCTGGTGCACATTTGGAATGGCTTCAAAGAGTCCAAGCTGCGTTGCTCATTATATATTTTTCCATTCTGATGAGGCTTCTGGAGACTACAGAGTACACCAGCAGCCTGCTGTCGCGTCCCATGTCAATGAATTGTATGGTGTATGAACACACGCAAATTATGCTTCATGAAGCTAACATCTGCTTCTTTTTCGACCCAGCGTACGAGATTTGAAGTCGGTACATCTCAGTCAACAGCTGCTTCACCCCCCCCCCCAAAAAAAAAATCAGGACGTCGATAATTTTCGACTGTTTGCGTATTCTCTACACAGCTATATTTTGAGGCAAGGGATGGTGCGTACAAATGTTCTGTCAAAATGATTTGACGGCAAACTAACTGCCCTGTGTGCTATTTACTCATTCATAAATCCTTCCAGACATGTTTCTCGAATTGCTTGATTGCTCTACTAAATGATTGAAACGCCAGAATGTCAGGCCAGAGGTGAAATAATCTGCTGTGACAGCCAATGATGAAATGAAAAAAATCAGGGGTGGACTTTCATCAGTTCGGATATCAAAAGGTCAGTTCCGCTGTAAAATATGACACCGATGGGAGAAATTTGGTCGAGCAGTTTATGTCATGATGAACAAAGTAATGGACATTTGAAAAAGAAGGGCATGTTTTTCCCATTGGTAGGATAGCCTGTCCACGGCGTTATGCATGCCCCTGTTAGGCTTCCAACTCCTCTGTCTTGAAGTTTATCTTGTGCGCTAGCAACGTAATTGTCCAGTTTAGCCATTCCAAGAAAGTTTCTTGTAAAGCTTCCAATCATAGAGGGTCCGTTGTACTTTATCTATCACAGAGCTTTTGTAATAAGCATATCCAGGCAGACGACTGTTCTTGCTGTTGAACCAGAAGGCGGCCCATGTTTGGGCTGCAATGTCGCTGAATTGTGTCCATACATATAACGGAGAGTTAGCTACTATGTCGCTGTTTTTCGCATGGTTAGTGCATCATATCATTCTGTAAGCCTGGTCAGATATTTGGACCACTATTAGTCATTGTTTGATGTTATGGAGGAGACATTTATCCACTGAGAATAAATCTAATAAATGTAGCGTGCAGCCATATTTGATTTATGTGATATTTAGCCAAAGATATATTATGGATACATGGTCTTTCAATTTATCAATATTTCTTGTTCCTCCTTGTCTCTATTTTGGTTCCAGGTAGAATTGGCCTTTTATGAGTCAAAGATTTAATTCTCTCGATTTTCAACGGATGTGCTTCAGAGAAACAGCTGGCGTTTTATTGTCCAGAATAAAATTGCTGAATATATCCTAAAGCCAAATTTCAAAATTCATATGAACCTTTTTAAAAGTACAGTCAATCCGTTTTTTGGGGGAGGGGGGTATGAGGATTGCTGATTGGGTGCAATGCCAGGTCAGCACTATTGGCTAAAAGCTATACTGATAGCAGAAAAATTAAACACTGATATCGTCCAATCAATATCAGTAGCTACATTACGTTACTTTTCGTGATGGCTGCAGCATGCCTAAATATTGTACAAGTTTTCCATGAGTAACTAACCAGGGTGTGGATGATATCTTTGTTTCATTTTCTTGTGTTTACTTATGCTGATAAATCTGATAAGAAATACCGTTTTCCCTGTTGGGGTCCATTGCTCACGGGGACAACTCTGGTGCGCAATTAAACGCGGTGTTCTCTTATCACGCTTGTCGTCATATGTCTCATTAGTTTATCTGTTAATCATTAATATGAAAGTCCTACAGGGAATTAAATATAGTACATAAAGTGCACAGTCCTTGCGTCGTATTATAAAAGATGTTTTCGCTTTATGCTTGGTATTACATCTACTTTTGAAGGAAAATAAATATATTTCGCTCCTGAGTATTCAAATTATAAATAGCCATGTCGTGCTGACTGGACCAAAACTGAAATGCACAAAGTAGGTGTATCGGTTTGCTTTTTCACGCTTACAAAACATACGCATTGCACTCCCAGCGTCTTTTGTATTGCCAACTTTCTCAGCATATGTTTCTAGAGCAAATAAATGTTTATCATTCACGTGATTCCTCCCTCCCTGAGGCGTACTATATATAAAAATGTTTATTGTTTATATGTGCATGTAAAGCGCTTCTCGTGTTTAATTGCGCAGAAATATTTTAAGTAACCACAGCCATATTGCATGCGAATGATTAACCCACCTTAATGCCACCAAATGCTTTATTATGTGTATCTTTCTGTTTCTCTGCTTGGTGTCATGTGTTCTCGAATCACGTGAGAAATATTCTGTTATATGTGATCTATTCAGAACATGTAACGATCATGAGATCGCGGAAACTATATACATGTAATGGCATGTGATGAGGTTCTGTATTATGTTGCCACACATAAAACCTTGCAAAGATGTTCCCAAATAAAACCTTATATTAGAAAAAAAAATATATCGAGGTGGTTTCAAACCACTCTGCATGACCGTTGTAACCGCTGTTGGATGACACGCACTCTGATTAAGCTTACTTTGTGGACTCTGAAGCACGGGACTTGAAATTTTGGGCCAAAGTAATGTATATTCACCAACAGTATATGTGATATACTACTGACAGACGACGTTGTCGTGGCATTAGAAAACAAGAAACCCTTATAATTTGCAGGATTTATGAACGACACGGTTGACCGTCGGTGTGTACCTGACAAAAACGATGTGTCAAGACAGCCCTTTTATGGTATTACCGCGTAGAGCAAAGCAACTGATTTGTTACGCTTTAATCTCATTAGGCTACCGTATTAATTCGTTAGTTACTCTGCTCAGACTTTAAAATGCTGAAATCGTATCAGCAGCCTTGAACTGCTTTAGAATTTAACGATAGTTGTATTGGTACGCACATTTCTATTCAGGTATACAAACGTATTTTTATAGGCTGCAACAATTCCTCTGGCACCCAGTAACTGATTACGTAACACATTTGTCTGCAACTCTGAAGTCACTTAGGTGGAAGCAGTTGTTTGGAATTATGTAACCTTGAAAGGCACAGAAGTTGCGTTCGAATACTGCAATCCAGTAGACTACTGCTTCGGTACAGCAATAATTTGTTATGCATACTATCACTCAGTTAGAGTGGTAGTCGCAGCGGTTTCTTTGGTATGTACTCTCGAGCACATTAAGACCAATAACAATGCATCATTACAATGTCTGTATTCAGGCTGCTGCAGTTTTTCAATTAATAAAAAAATGTTGAACTGGGATTTATATAGAATAATTTCATTGCCGTTTTTGTGACATTTATATGTGTTAAATGCTGTTTACTAAATTTTCAAATTTAAATTTGCTGAGGTTTTATACTCAGAAGTGCTAATATGTAAAGAAGAAGGATTTATAACCGTTGTCTACTAACTTATAGTGTATGCCCTGTATACACGTTGACTACATGTATTTGTTATTGTATCGAGATGGCCTACCTGTCAGCTTCAAGTTGGAAGGCAAAAGGCCGATCTATCAGGGCAGAGTGATTCTGAATTGTTAAAAACAAGTAATCAGCAAAACTTGTTCATTTTAATAAGGCAAGAGTATTAACACTGAGAGCCAATGGGGCTAAGCCGCAGAGTACGATGTACCGTAGCCCATGGTGTACATTTATTTATTATGAACGAGACAACATAAATAGCCCCCGTTCACATGCGCAGTGGTTTCAAAAAAAATAATGCCAAGGTTTTTATCAAATATATGACTGAGGCCAAAGTGATTTGCGAACTGTGGAAAATGTGTCTCTTCTGTCTTGCTTTGTAAATCTTTCGTAAATTTCCCTCTTTTTGGGGAGATGGGTGGATGGTGTTTTTGTTCAGCACTGACTTACATGTATATCATGTGACTGGGGTAAGTCATCTGAAATCAGTCATGCTGACTTAGGGGAGCTGATTAGTCCATTAGCGTATAATTCAATTTATGTGCATAAATATGGAATAGCAGATTTCATAACGTTTACCAGAATACTGTAGGTTGATGACATCTAACAACACATTTAAACTTAGACATACAACCACACATATTTAGATAAAAAATTCAGAAAGTGAAACAAGCTAAAAAAAAAAAAACTTAGCTTCCATTAAACAATTGCCTGAAAAACACTTCAGCATGATAATGATGCCCATCAAATTTAACATAAGAGTTCTTGTAAATATAACTCTGACCTCAACAAATTGGATTATCTTAGTCATTTTGAGCATGTCAAATTACAAAGTTTTGTCATTTTCTTTCTAATATGTGCACATACATGAGAAACCATGTCAATAAGCCACAACTTCTGCAGTCTTCCTCAGAAAAAGGCACAGCCTTGTTTGTTTGTGTAAGCTAGATCACCTCAACTACCCACTTAAGGTGCAAATAGCTGCTGCCTTGACATTTCAAAATTTTAATAGCCAACAAATCTTAATTTACTGAATCCTCTTGCTTTAATCTGGATCTCTTGGCCTTAAGGTGTGTACTTAAATGCATCAATAATGTCGACAGATTGAGAATGCTCCCACGCCTGTAATGATTCAAATTCTATCGGGTAAATAATGCCACAATGACTGACATAAGATGTCTACTTGGTGTAACTGATACTTCCGCCATCTCCCGCTTATGCGCCAGAAGTGATATACATCATAATTTTGTAGACAAATTAAATGAATCTGCAAAAAATAGTAAACGTTTCCCAAATTTCACTTCAATTATAATAACATTGTAGCAAAATATTCAAAACTAGTGTTAAAATTAAGGAGTAGGACATGGTAATTTGATCTCTCTTTGTAAGGGCAGCACCTGAAGGCATGTGAGTATATGTTTGCATCATAGCCTGTACTCCGTGGTATTTATGTTTGGCAGAAAAGGATTGATTGTATGAGATCATATAATTTTAATTATAATTAAGTATTTTTGGTCATAAAATGATACTTTTCGATTTAAACCCTGTTGATACTTTCTTAAATGTTGACGTAAAGTAAAGCTAATGCAAGTGCTTAGCAGAAAACAAACTGCTGTAACTGTTTATCAAGTTGGAAAAAAATGGGAACCCTAATAGGTAGCAATTGCTTCTCCGCACGATCCACACAACATGTTTTGCTAACAGCAACTTGTAACCTAGCCAGAGAGCAAGAATTGCTTTTGTAAACGGCAGCGATTGCCTAATTGCCTTGACACTGCTAAGTTGAAACCTTTCTGTATCCCCCAAGGGCAAGGTTCACGTGTCAGTTTTTTGTCCGAATATATAAGACACAACTTGGGAATTTAGATTTCAATAGATATTTACGTGCCTGTCGTGGCGTATACGATACGGGTACATATACACACGGGTATTTTTTTTCTGTATAAGGTTTGAGGATATTCACAAAATAATTTGATTTCAATAGGGCTAGTGTTGAATTTAGATGTGAACGACGTCATGCAATGCAGTAGAATACGAGCTCCATGTTGGTTTGCACTGTCACGCCCTTCCTGGTACAAATAAGACTGAGTCAATAGTTTTCTTGGCACCTATCAGGCGTATCACACCCCAAACGCGCCACGAAAAACTGTTGGCCTGGGGCATGCAATCATGATAGGTCCTATCTACAACTCCCGGCATTTTTTCTATTAACATGAGATTTAAATAAAAACATAAAAGCAGACGAAAATTTAAATCCAGGAGCTTTGGGGTGATTAGAGCAGGAAAAGATTAAATTTATAAAGATGAGCAGGGCTGCACTGGTGTAACATATGTCACCAGTATGTATAATGTATGTATGTAGGTGTGTGTGGATATATACATATATATACATATAACTTACCTGCTGACTCTTACAACTTGTTATCTGATAGTTTGCGATCCTTTATCTCCTGAACATATTGAAAAACGCAAGGCTACTTTCTGATCGTCACTAAACCTTTGTAACACAAACGTCATTCGTGGGAAAAGAAAAACTTCATAACAGATAAAAAGACAACTTCAAACAATATTCCAACTTACCAAAATTACAAACATTACAGAGATATTAAGTCTTCGATATCCACGGCACTTTTAGACTGTCTGTTTATCAAGCAATTTTAGACATATCACGACTTAATGTTTTTCCCCAGAGACCTCAGCCATGTCATTTTCAGAGAATGTACATAAAAGGACCCTCAGTAGTGCCAGTCATATGCTACGCCTCGTGCCATTATGAAAGCATATATGTTTACCGTATAATATTTGATGTCCCAGAGATATTTGTGGATGAAATGAAGTCAGTGTGCTCACTTACCTGCGGTGCTAACAAAGCACCACCTGAGAACACGACTAAAAATCGATATCGGAGTTGACATGTTAATGGCGCGTTCAGACATTCGACAAACTGATTGTAAATGAAGATTGAATAAACAGATACTGTGCAGAAAAGCCGCTTCGTAGAACTGCTAGCACATATTTCAACAGGTGACGACTCAATCGTGAATTTTTGGTGGCTTTCGTCGCTGTGTTATTGAGACGGAAATGCAATTTTTTTTCCTTTTGAAACAAGTTACTCGTTAAAAGGGGAAAAACGCTAACTTGAATTCAAAAAGGTCGCCATTACATGCGAACCCATTAGTGGACAAGCCTAACACTCGCAGGCCTGCAATGGCTTCAAGTGTTATTAATTATATAAATAGAAACGCTTGGGGTTCCATATGGCTTACATCCATCATGGTCATACTCAGCCCGGAGCGTTACGGACCGTCTCCCGTGGCTGTGTGTGATCCAGCGCAAGATGATCCTAGTTTGACCGGGGTTTAAGCGATTCTTTTTTTAACTTAAGAGCTCCCATTACGTCGAGTTTAACTCCATCTCATCCAAAATATGTATACGTCTGAGCTTGGACAAAGCATGCGAATTATTGCTCCACGTGTCTTGTAAAAATTTTCTGTTAGGCACTTTATAGTACCTTGGTCTCACGAGGAACGTTTTTTTTCGAAAAACAAAATGTTTTGTTGACAGGTATCTTTACATCTGTGTTTGAAACTGTTTGAAATACACTGAACAGGAAAAAACTTCAGATATATAGCAGGTCACAGTTGGCTTTGCAGGCAAAGGGACACGTTTCGAATGGAAGGCTGAACTGGACGTGGAAGGCACAGCTTTGCAAATTGATCAAATTACCACCACAGCTTTCGCAGCTTCCAGTGATTATCTAAAATCGCCCGTTCAGTTAACGCTTTCCCGGCCAAACGGGTCCGCGGCGACCGGAAATTTGAAAGGTCGCCCGCTGTACCCATTTGACTAAATATCGTCCCTTCTCAAAATATTTTCAATGAAATTTTCAGGGAAGTCATGCCAGTATAACATGCCAAGAGTCAACAGCTTTCCTCGGCAGTGGGCCGAGCAACGCTGTTGACTGTCAAATAACGTGACCTTTGAAGTGTTAATCTTGTGGAATACCGGAATTGCCGCCTAATCGATCGTTTGCAAGTTTCTGTCAGACTGGGGACTCACTGGCAGCAAGTCTATATCACAGGGACTTGATACTGGTCGACATTGGGCTCTGGAGATAACAAGAGCAACATGAGCGAAAACATTTTTGATACACTTATCAGTATCCAGTAGGCTGCACCAGCATATCATGTCGGCGAGGTTTTTTTTTTTTTTTTTTTTTTTTTTTACAGTAATGCAAGATTAACAGTGTCGGATATATCAGTGGAGCCGACCATCTTAATTTAGTGCACAAACTGGCACGTCCATAGTCTAAAAATTGTTGCTATATTATAAATTGTAAGGTACGACACTGCTGTCAGTAATTTACTGTTATCGTACGGTATGTTACTGTACCTTCACCGTACGTTAGTGTAGACACGTAGTATGGAAGCGTTATTTGGCAGCAGACTATAATTGTAATCCGGTTGCCTTTTAGTATCTCTTGCTTGTACATATTCTCACATGAACCTCCACAAAATACTGCGAAATTTCTGACAGCGTGTCCCCAAGATACAGAAACGTACCCACAGTATCTAAGAAGAGAGCCATAAAACCACTAGAAGAGCTTACAGCACCGCTCATAGCCCAGTTGCGGTGTATGAAAGAGTTGTATGGGCTATATGGGAGGACACTGAGATATGATAAAAGACAAGTTTACGACCCCTTTTCGCAATATTTCTTCTGTATTCTGTGCACTGTGTGTGGTAGGTTGTCTTGCCAGGAACGTAATCATATTTTGCGTCTCTTGTAGCAGTGTTTTAACTGGATGATTTTATAATATTGAGACAAACGCTTTCACGATGGACATTTGGTGGTGCAATAGGGTTACTGGACTTGCATACAATTTGATATGCTTGTTACCGTATCGCCGTTATATAAATATATATATATATATATATATATATATATATATATATATATATATCAACTTTAACGAGAGAGATAGAGTGTATGAACTGTTGTTACTATCACTTATATCTACTACTTTTGTTGTCACAAGGAAATCACGGTAATGTTTTTCTCTTTACGATTTCATACGGGTAGGCCTACAAAATTTTCCAGCTTTCCTCTGTAAAAATCAACACAACTTTTTGAATTGAACCAGATCAAATTCGTACTATGGATGCAACACTTGTGTGCTATGTGGTGTAGTGGTGCAGTTGTTCTTTCACGTATTTAATTCAGATGAGAATGTTGTTTATGGTAATTCATTATTGTCATAAAAATAGAATGACAACTTCGATAATATGCAAGCTTTCTTAATTTTAGGCACATGGTTTTAAAAAAAATTGGTAGTTTCAACGTTAGTTACTGTGGTCAGAATTATCACGGATAGTTTGTGCAAGGGGTGCAACTCTGAACTGGCAATGACAACACATTACTTGAAAGTGTGCCCATTAAAAGTGATGATGATGATGATGATGATGATGATGATGATGATGATGATGATGATGATGATGATGATGATGATGATGATGATGATGATGATGATGATGATAAGCTTTAATTGTTTTCTGGGGATTAGATAAATAGCCGACATACTGATATTAATTCTTCTCCCCGTGTAAATACAATACAGACAGTCATTTTAACAACTATAAGATTATATCAAGATATATCAATATTTACAACTGGTACCATCGTTCTAAGAAAAAGGTAAAAGTGAGATCGACGGGCATATGGCGAGCCGTTTTGCTTGGAAAAACATCCATCAGTCAACTGGCCAAAAAGACACGTCTCCCGATAAGCGTTTCGTACCGGTTACGTTATCACAGGTCAATCGAAGTCATTATGAAATAAACAAGGCAGGTTGTTGTTGTTCAGATAGATACTCGCTGACAAGCATGGAGATTCATGTGTTCAGGTGGTGTTCCACTGACAAAGCTATAGCCATCTCCTAAAATTAAATTGCGCAACTGCAAAGGAGCATAAAGCGGGCATAAGTAATGGCAAATATACGGAGAACGTGGGCAACATCTACAGTATTCCTAGTCATTACATGCGCAAGAATATGTGAGGATAATAGTAATAAAAGTCGTCCATCATTCTTTGCAAGTCGCATTGCATGGACTGTCTCCTATTCCAAAACGGCCTTGCGTGTGGGTGATTTAACCTTATGGTATGAATTTAACGTATAGATTATAAGTAAGCAGAGAGTGGACGTCTTACAATTGAATGATTGACAAGAGAAGTACAGTTTAAACGTGCAAAAATTACCAAGAAACAGTGTGTATTATGGGTCACTTTACTGGTGGACAATCTATTATTGATTTTACCGGGCCTTCATTTGTTTCTACATGCCATTAACAAGGTAAACAAATTAACCAACCAGTCGCATATGAAACTAATGGGGAAAAGTGTTGGTTTTCCATTGTGCATGGCACCACATGACAACTTTCGCCGCGTGCAAATACCTGAATGTGCCTGTCTTGTCACCTTATCAATTGAAAAATGAGCTGTCAGTGAAACCACGTGTATGCTTTGAAACCGTGCCCTTGTGATAAAATACGAGTAATTATTCAAAAGATTCATATTCTGATGTCGAAATTTTCACGGGAAAAAAGTTTTGTAATCACATGTATTTTTATAATGTAACAATGTATTGAAGTACCCTATCTTCGAAATTTTATGTCCAAATATCTAAACGTAAAGATATCAGAGCGAAAGTAATTATATACAGCCAGGGGGCTTTACCACTCTTATATTTTGCACGACCAAAATATACATATTGATCATAAAGGCTGTGACAGTAAACTCTGAGAATTTTTTTTTTATTTAAGAAATTTGTGTCAATTTTTTCGCAGATATGATGCCTCAGTACATTGTGTGTGTGTATTTTCTGTTATTTCAAAGTTCTGAATATAATAAAATTTCTCAATGCTTGTCAGTTCAATGCGTAAGTGAATGTATATATTTTAATACCTTTTAGACGAAAGATAGCAGAGAACTCCTCACAAATGCAGCAGTTTCGACACCAAGAGGAACGCTCCGCAGCTTACATTCGGATCGACGGAGGGCGAGTCAAAATAGTAAAGCGAGCAGCGGTCGACAGAGTGACGCCAGGCGGCGAGCGGCGGACGGCGCGAGTCAGTCAAGCGTGGGTTCAAAGCGCGATCCAGCCAATAGGTCTTCGAATTCTGGGTCTGAATTCAAAGAGATAAAGGTAAATACAAACACATTTTGACTAACACTGGAACATGTTGAGAAATATTCAAACCTATTTGGAACAAGTATGCGTGCAGGCCTAATTCAGAAACAAAAGAAACAATGTCAACCGAACACACACACAGGACGTCTCTATTCAACCAATGTAGTATATTCACACGTAATATTGCGCAAATGTTGCAAAAACTTGCTAGGTAAAATGTTTCGATATTTTTGCAACTACTGTTATGTTAAAGTATATTGTTATTAAGCATATAAATTATGTAAAAGCTTAATAGAGCACAAGTGGTAATGGATATGCTCTGCAACAATAGCCACTATAACGATACGGTGACCATGGCCTGTTGTTAAACAGACGAATGCTTTGTTCTACTCCACGCCATTCTGCCAACAGACCAAGCTTCATGTCTTCCACCCCACCATCCTTTGAATATGCTGATTTTATTTAAGTGTGGAAAAGTGGCGTTGTCGCCCATTGGTCTTCTATTCTTGCTATAGCAACTATTTCTCTTAAATCAGGGAGAAGAGTTTACTACTGGTCAAAGTGATATAAATGTACGCATCGGTGCGTCAGTAGAGATGCAAGGTTCCGTGCTCACTGAACTATCTTTACTGTAAATACAATATTTCATGAAAAGGGTTCACGAAATGAGGTCTTCTGTCAAACCAGGTCCTTGCTGTGATAATAGCTCATTGCAGAACAGCAAAAGTGAATTTTTGCATCTTTTACGACAGCTGTTCTAACGGCACAATGGAAATTCAACATTGATCCACATAAAGCGATTTTGCTGTCTGTGGTCCACTGTAGCTATGCTTTTAGAAGCTATTGTTTGAAATTGTCGAGGAAACGCGAACCTTGGTCTGGTTAGGTGAAAACTTTCATTATTTGCTTAAACTACATCACCTACCATTACATCCCATTCATTTTTCGAGATGTCAATGTTTTTTCTGTTCCAGATTAGGGATCCAGAGTTTTGCGTGTAATTTGATCACTTCTTCATTCATAATGACCTGCTTATACTTTCTTCGTTTCGTTTCACTGTTGTTATCTGCGTTTCATCTCCCTGGAATTGTTTCTTCATTTTTCTTGAGTGAGACCTCGATATGATTTGCCAACCCAGCATGGACTGTTTTCTATATTCTTAATTTCGGGGCAACAATTCTCCAAGACACGGTGCTCTTATTTTATGGACTCCTTGTGAAGTGTCACTGAAAATCAAAAAGAAGAGTAGAAACAGGAGCAACGTCGTGATAGCGACGTTGTGATAACTTCCTTGTCCCTGAAAAATTCATCGTCACCAAACCTTTTCAGTCGCTCTAAAATAGTTCTATGTCACACGTCTGATTTGTTGCGTTTAACACATGAAGCTGTCGCAAACAAGCTACAGTTGTTAGCACTTCGAGTTTCAGAAATTAGTTGGTGTAAGGCATCAAGGCATAGTTTTCTTTTTTGTCATGCGTTTAATTTAGTAACCACAACCTCTGCTTCATCCTGGAGCAGGCAGAGAGTATTGGAATATCATGGCTTTGCAAGGAGGCAAGGTTCACTTGTGCTTTGACATGTAATTCTGATATCTGGGAAAAGCATATGAACGAAACACTTAACGAACACGGACCCTTATTCAAAATACCAAGGATACGTACAGAAATTTACCAGATGGGGGACTACTGGCTTTTTGTTGATTTTACGAAGCGTTATCGGTAAAATACTGGGGACCCGACCTTATTAAATATACACACGTTGTATAAACAGTGACATATTGCAGGCGCTATACTGTTTCCTAGTGTAGAATTATGTTCTGTTATTGATACGGGAGATGACATCTGATTTCGTGTGGAAAACTCAGTTTATTACGGATGTATCATACTTTAGGATGTCGTTCATGGCACTGGCAATTCGTTCCATAAATTTGTGACCCACCAACCACAGGTAATTGCAAATCTTTTTAACATAAATATATTAAAACCAGCTGGTGTTCAGTAAGTATGTCTATTATTTCGGGCTTATTGACGGGTTCTGTTCCTTATTGGGCTAAAATATAGAGGAAAGTAATGTTTGTAGAGTAGAAGCAAGAATCTTGCTGTTTTTCTAGTTGACCTTATATAAATATCCAAAGGGGCAGCATTGGTAAAATTTACAAACTCGATTACTCGAGGAGGACACAGCACAATTTCAATACAAAATCCATGTCTTTGTACCCGCGTAACACCATGAGCAAATCATACAGTAAATCATCAATAGGCGATTGTCACTGCCTATACTCTTCCCAATTAGAGTAGCAAATATCACAAACGTCGTTAAAGGCCACCTTAACAGTACAACCGGTTGTACGTTGGGTCCACTTGTAGCTGGTTTCGTCCATGTTCCTTTGTGGCATGGTTACATGGTCACACAAAAATACAAAGCAGACCATCGTTAACCCAAATTATTGCAACTCACTCTTTATACTACTTACTTCTGGATGATCCCAGTGGACAGGTTTTGACAAAAGTTGAAAACTATTGATAGGAAACCCATAAAAGTGGGGCGACTGACGTAAACGCAGTGCAGGCGAGAACAACAACTTAATTAATGGCTAAATAAACTACAATGTCCAACTTTTGTCTTGATGATTGACGGCATAATAATAATAATAATAATAATAATAATAATAATAATAATAATAATAATAATGATAATGATAATGATAATGATAATGATAATAATAATAATAATAATAATAATAATAATAATAATAATAATAATAATAATAATAATAATAATAATAATAATAATAATAAAAACAATTATAACAATAATAGAAATAATAATTTATTAAAACCCTCATACGAGGAAAATAGAGACTTTGGTAAAGCTACATCGAGATAATAGATTACCAAAGAATCATACAAACTCAAGTATACATTAAAGTAATAAAGAATACAGATAATCATACCAATATAAAATATAGCATCAGGTATGTACAGGTATACATGAGCTGCGCAAATAACCAAATTCCAAACACAGGAGTGATGACATACTCTGTTGGATATTATAAGCTTCGGCATTGTCTCATTATGGGATACATGGGATACATTTTGGTCACATGTCAACTCTATTACAAATGTTTCTATCATAGTGTGACCGTTTTCAGTCAAAGATAAATTTATTATATTCAGTTTGCTTTGTATAGTTTCGCAGTACTTCAATCTTAATTTGCATAGGTCACAGTATTTCTTTCTTCATTTGCACGAATTACAGCATTTCTTTCTTTCAAGATATATCCCAGCACATGTTTCATCTGGCACTAACTTAAGAGATCAAATCATTTGCTCTTGCAGGAGAAATCGGAGATGCTTTCAATACGTCACCAGGGACCTATAAAAGACTCGGACAGCGCATGCTCTGCCGACGTTTCCAATTCAGAAAGCTGTAATGGCGGCAGCGACCCAGAAGGAGATGGCTCACTTGGTGGGTGAGATGATCAGTTATTTTGTCACCGACAAAGTATGGCTAAAATAAATTTTTAAAAAAAGAAAAAAAATAAGAATAAGTTCTAAGTAAATAGTTACATAAGTGGTGTAAGCAGCCTGCTTTACATTGAATGCCGCGGTAAGCAGAGTTTGCAACACATCTGCTCTACTGCTTTGAAATGAGACGTCCTGAATGAATGGGCCTCGGGATAGCATGTGGTAAAATGATATCCAAAATAACACCCTTTGGATGTCATACGTGCACTTCACACTGACACTGTAGAATCATATGTCGGGTAAGAGTTAATACAGTAAAATGGTTTCATGTTAATCTATTTTTTGTAATAGACAGTCTATTGCTCCATAACCAAGAAGACTACATGGAAAAGGGAGTCCGCACTCCATTGAGGGAAACGTCTGTGAGCGCGATCGTACAGGAAAGCAATTTATTGCCTCTGTGTCTGTGTTCTTCACCAAGTTCATGTGAAACCAGGCATATCGTTATAAACGTAAACTGTTGCGATCTCGCTTCCGAAACATGTAAAACTGAAAAGATTTCTCTTCTGTAAGCAATGAATGTTTTGGTAACTTTCAGGTTGAAGTGGAAAGAAGGAAATCAATATTTTTCAGGCTTCATTTAAAAAACCTTGTTTTCTCACAAGTTATTAAGAAAAACACCTTACCGCAAAGTCAACCCCAATTTGCCACAGTGATTCAAAATATCTAGTACGGCTCCGCTTTTATCAGCATTACGCTTGAGAGATCTTTTTTCATCAATATCATGTTTATAAACTGACGCTTTTCATGAAAGTGATGCTATTGTCAAAGCACATGTGTGTTATGTCGTCAGTCATTTGAGCTACAATAGTTTCTTAATTGTTTTTTTTTTTCAAATAGATTACGCCAAATAAAGCTTTCCAATCGACACAAGTACAAGTGCATACTCCTTTCCATGTTGTCTTCTTGTCACAACAGACAAAATTTCTACAATAGTTTGTTGTCCTTAAAAGTGTTTTGGCAAAACACGGTTTTCTTATTTTGATATATATATATATATATATATATATATATATATATATATATATATATATATATATATATATCAAAATAGGAAAAGCGTGTTTTGTCAAACAGCTTTAAAGACTAGTCTTTACATATATATATATATATATATATATATATATATATATATATATATATATATATATATATATATATATATATATATATATATATATTGAACTTTTTTATTTCAGTTACCAGAAAAGTTTTCTTCAACATTACACCACACTGATAGCAAGTAACTTAATTGTAAAGCAAGATAGTGTGATTATCAGCCTGAGAAATATTCGGAAGCGTTATGTTGTTTAAAAATTCAAATTAAAGTAGATTCTTATCTTATGTTCATAGAAAATGGCAAGAAAGGGATCATATTTGAGAAAATCTCATGGAAAAGAAAAGATAACAGTTAAAGAAAAAAAAACGAAATTCAACTTCCTCCAAACGCTTACTAATTGTTACCTTTAAAAGAAAAGGCGGTAAGTAGGAAACAGAACTTGGTGCGGCAACTGTGTTCATGAAATTCTTTAATATCTGATAAAAGTTTAAGTGTGTCTATGGAATAAATTCTTCATTTTATTACTGTCGCTGTCCCAAGATTATTTCCAGGAAGTTGAAGTTATTCTAATTTTCTTTAAGAAACATTTGCCCATAAATTGAAATATACAAATGCAACATATAACTCTTCGAGTTATTAATGTATGACGCTTCTTTGCCTTTTTTGTCATACCCGACAGGGCGACCTCATAGGTCCAGTAGATCTCGTTTTCATCCCGGACCCATAAAGTCTCGCGGCGTTCCGAGAAGAACCGAGAACAGACGATTTAAAGCAGACTCGCTTAGCTCCCCTGATCTTGAATCGTCTGCATATCAGCTAGACCAAAGCAAGGACGACGCCCAGGCAGGACCATCGGGCGGCAACAGGATAGCCTTAGTGCACCCGCAGAGAAATGGTTCCAAGGATTCCGGAAGACAGTTGGGAGAACAAATTTCTCTCAGTGATAGCTGTCAAGGTGCTCGCGAAAGTGATGAGGACGAACAGGAAGAAAATCCTGAAACGGTTGTGACAAGGGACTATGAATTTGAGGCAGATAGTGATACGGGCTCCTCAGGGGCCCGGCGTATCTTGTCTGGTCGTATTCGGCCAGATGGCCAAAGCCAAGGTCGACCACCAAAGACAGGACCAAGTCTTGATAGACATGCTCTCTCTCAAGGAAGTTGTCTCAATGACACAGACTTTTACGAATCTGACAGTGAATCCAGAGGGAGAAACATTCTGGTGTAGCACGTACGGTTTGAGCAGTTTATTTTGATGTCCATTGAGATCTAGTCAGCCAGTGCGGCTGCATTGATGTCGTTCATAATCCACTGTTCGAGGATCTCCCAATGATCCATAACGGCATCTTATGCGGCCACAGGTTGAGGGTGTCCTTTGGAAAAGGGGCTCCTAATATGGTTCAAAGGTTATACGTCATGTGAAGGAAGGGTGGTTTATAAGCTTTGTAAAATGGCTTCCCTAATGTTAGCTTTAACCCCATGATCCTTGGATGTTAGAGTGTTCATGGAAGAGCCTCCAATTGGCAGACGCTGAAATGCATCCATCAGAAGCGTTAGATTTCCACATATTATCGCCCATTTGTTTAAAAATGCAGCAGTGCATTTTAAGGCCATGTAGCCTCGTATGAGTGTAACAATAAACCAAAGAAAATTAAGCTTAAAACAAAAGCCCCAAATAGCAAGAATAATTTGCCTTATCTGAGTATGAAATACGGAATATTCTTAGCTGCTTGATTTGAAGTAATGATAAGCTTACCGTAAAAGTTACACAAAGCAAGACTCGCATATGTAGGAACAAAACTAAAACTCGCAACTGAACACATACATCAAATGTGATAGATGTATACATATTGTCGTCGATTTGTAAAAAAAATGCACGATATCATTTTAAAGCCCTTTAAGTCTCATCTGATTGCAACTCGAAGCCAAAGAGAATATTGTTTGAGAAAAAACCTCAAACTCGCAAGCATTATTAACCGTATTTGAGTATGATGTCTGGAATGTTCTTGGCTGTTTGATTTCAGGCAAATATGAGCTGAAAAGTTAAAGTAAAAAAATCAAGATCCATGTTTAGTTAACAACATTATATCTCACAACTGAGTGCATTTATGAAAAGCGATAGATCTACAAATATAATCGCCAATTTATAAAATATGCACGATCGCATTTTTAAGCCATATAACCTCATACGAGTGAACACTAAGCCAAAGAGAACATTGCTTGAATCAAAACGCCGAACTAGCAGGAATAATTCGCCGCATTGGAGCATGAAGTCTGAAATATTCCTGGCTACTTTATTTGAGGCAACGATAATTTACCACAGAAGTGAAAAAGTCAGACTCACAATTGTATGTAACAAAAATTAAATCTCTCAACTGAACTGTACATATGCATATTACAATGGCAACTCTACCGCTGTATTATCTTAATATGAGACACAGATACACTCTGAATATCAACGTAGCAAAAATGAAAATCAACAACTTAACAAAAATAGCGCATTTGAGACAACGATCTCTGCTGACCGCACAGTCGCAAAATGAAAACTGTTCCAATATTAATAAACATTAATACATATTATGTAAGCCAATGATCAGAAGTAACCAAAGTAGCCAAAAAATTGCATTACGTTTACAGGAGACAATAAATCAGGCCTTAATAAACATGATACACAACTGATTAACTTGGAATAACTATTGTAATACTATGTTAAGTAAAATACTAACCTAAGCATGCTTGTAACTGATTAAATCAAAATGGCTGTCGTCATTTTGTATGCTGATGTGAGTCTGCAAGATGATAGCGATGAATACCCATTTTAACTTTGAAAGGAATAACACAGGTAAATGTTTTTCTGTACGATACAAGAGGGACGGCTGCGCCAAAACAGGAAAACAAAAAATTGAATTTCATATTGAACGCGTAATTTATATGCCATGTGTCTGGTTTTAAAACCAGACAGAAGGATTCAAACATTGGAAATTGCTAATCATACACACACACACACACACACACACACACACACACACACACACACACATACCTATATATATATATATATATATATATATATATATATATATATATATATATATATATATATATATATATATATACATATATTTGTGTGTGTGTGTGTGTATTTAAAACTCAGACTTTATAACTGGGAAAGATATAGTTACTGTTTTGTACGTAAAAATGAGGCACCTTCTAGTAATGGTATTATGTACAAATGGTACACTAAGAACTGGGCACATTGCGTTATGTATCAACTTAAGCTAATTAAAAAAAATGGATTGGCCAATTAATTTGTGACAAATTTTGAGACATAACGACGGTCCTTTAACAGTTTCTGTTTATAACCGTCATGATTGGCACTTCGTAAAGATTACTCCTTGGTGACGCCTTATTTGTTCTGCATTGTTATCTGCTGTGATTTTGTATTATTATGTGATATATTACTGAGAACGGTATGTAATATACCCGTATTGCATATACCAAATAACTGACCAAATTCATGTTTTCCAACCAATAAGCTGGCGAAATAAGCACATTTGTGCATGATTTAATACGACTGTGTGACGGACGCAAATAAGTGGCACTAACATATAAACGACGCAAATGGCAAACTGAAAAAAAACCATAAACCTTGCAAATAAGCCATTTTCCAACACAAGGTTTGACTCCAACTCAAAATAACTGACAATGCAATCTTCCAAAAGGATTACAGTATCAGTAATCCCGCGCCGTCAATGCTTGCTCAAACAAAAAGCAATGGCTCTAATATTGCCAGAAAAAAAGAGAAAAAATACATTATATACGATGTTATGCTGTTTTCAAAACGAGACAACAGCGACCAGAAATTTTTTCACAGGAATTTACAAGCCAAGGACGTATTATCATGTATACAAAGCAAAGTAACACTTAGGTAAAGAAAGTAACGTAGTAGATGTTCTTTAATTTACTTATTTATTTACAACATTGACATACACAATGGTCATCAAACACTACTACGTAGATCTTCTTAGCATAGGAAACCATCAATCCTCCAATGAAATGTGTAATTTAAACATAATGACAAACGCTAGATCTAGAGCTATTAGCGTCGGGCGAAAACAATTATATAACACAAAAGTACAAAATACTTGCGATGCTGCAAAACAAGTCTCTGTGTCAGGCGTGTATTATTTAGCAGTAAAACTGGCAATGCAAATCACCAAAATGATTATAGTCATAAAAACATGCAATGCAAGGTGATAACTGTATGCCTCCAATGTTTGCATGAAAAGGGACAGGTATTAAGTGTAGTATATCTATTATCAAGGGCATGTCGATTTTTTTTTATCGCGCTGTCCTCAGTTTCCCGCCAACATTTTTCCCTGTACTGCGAAACTGTTTTCAAGTGCAACATTTACAGGTAGCATTTTCTATTTCAACTGCCGTGTCTTCCATGACTTGTTCCGCCATGGGCACAAACGTTTCACCATCAAGTGATCTCAACTGAAAATAATTTTCGAAATAAAATAATAACAGTTAAAAGCTGATCATTTTAGCTGAATAATGACTCACAGAGAAAGCGCAGCAAACCTGAGGCCAGATTGTAGAAAGAGATTGCACCATCCGGAAGTTTCGAAAGGTGTGTATTAACTTCAGATCGACGGAAAGCAAACTATTCAGTTATACCGACTGAATAGCAGGTTATTCTCTATAGAAAAAAGGAGGTAAGGTTTTCCATTTACTTTGAAAAACATTTCACTGAAGATTGTTTGCAATGAGGGTATTATTCCATCTAGATTTAAAGAAAGGAGGTTATCACATTGAGTTTGATTAAAACGAAGTAACCAGTCTAGATTAATAAGTTAAATTAGATTGCTCGAAAACAGAGATGATCATCTTTAGAATAATTCGTTCAAAGGAGGTTATTCCTTTCAAATTTCTTTGAAGGAGGTCATGCCACACAGATTTATCAAATGAGGTTATTTTCTGTAGATTAATTGAATGGAGGTTAACACATTTGGACACATGATATCTTAAACATAAAATAAACAGGCAACCAAGTCTGTCAAAGATATTGACGTCTACACTTGAGCGTAAGGCGTGATGAATGTCGAATTTCCAATATAACAAGACTGCTATTGCCTTTAACATTACATAAATGTTTCTCATGTTCCTCACCCACGAGTAATTGCTGGATGTTGCTGATTACTGGGTTTCTCATTAACTAGGCCCCGAAGTTACTGGTACCCATTTAATGCATACATATGGTTTCCCTTTTATTTTGTTCCGCATTTTTTAAAAGTAAAAATGATGTATTATACATGAACCTTTAGCCACTGGCTCTGGAGTCATTGAATGAGATTATCCTACCATGGATTATCCTGACATGGCTTTCCAAGCTAGCTACTGTAACATGTTACGTTTTAACATCTTCTCTTGTTTTTGGGTGACGAAACAGCGTGAAGGTTATACTCAACACACCTGCCCATGTATCGTCCCAAAAGTCATTTTCCAGGGGGATCCGGTCCCTATTTGTTGGGCAATAGGTCATTACAGTAAACGTTATTACAGGGGTTCTCACATACATGTCTATTGGTCTAACAGTCCTCACAAAATTGAGGATTTGGATTTCGGGATTTTTGTATCACACTTGCCATATCTTCACTTCATATGTAAAGATATGAATTTAGTACTCAGTACATTGCTGTCTCTTATGAGCTGCGTAGGTTGGATTAAGAACTGACGATTTTGTTCCCAAAACGGACCTGCAAGTCACGTGTAAGGTGAAGAACCCATTTTTTTTTTTTTTTTTTTTTTTTTTAGTGCGGCAATCATAAGTGAACGCATTTGCCCACACACAGCCCTACGCATCATTTCAATTTACATGCTGCCGCCTGTTGCCTTGATTTTTTGCAAGTTAATTGCCGCTATGAAGGGCATGCAGAAACTCCAGATTTTCATTAATTATATTTCTTTGTTCTTTTCTGATACGACGCGGAACTCCATTACATTCAATTCTGTTAAAGGCCCAATTAGCACAGAATACTTTTGGTACAGTTTTCAAGCTAAGTAAGATACGCTGTTGACCGAACCTGTAGAGCAAAAAATACTATGCGATACAAGAACGCTGTCATTCAAAGAGCCTATTGACAGCTTCCCTGTCAGAACACTTACTATCAGTAAGCTTTCTGTACCACTACATCTGAAATTCAGATGAGGAAAGGAGCTTTATATATCAAGACGGCGCGTGATGCTTAGGGAAAACAAATGAAAAAAATACTTTTGCAGCACAAACTGACACAACCGAGAAAGTAGTATATCCTTGTATTCTTCCGTTTTATTTGTGGATGAAGTTTTATACAAATTCAGGCACAAACTAGTAATCAGCGGATTGTTTTTAAAATATTGACGCCATCATGCAAACAATCTTTTTATAGACATTTAGATGCAAGCGGGTGTTTTGAGTCGTGTATAATTCTCCGTTCCGTGTGTTAAAAAAAATAAGAAAATGGGTAACTGTTTACATTATCCAGCCCACTGTACATTTTTCAATATCGCACTTAACTCTTTCAAACCTTTTCACAACAAAAGTTGTGCTGATCAGAATAATAATCATGATTTCTTTATCCATATTTTTTTTTTGTAAAAAGACATTTCATTCCAGTACCAACATGCCAAAAATTCAAAAAGAAAGGATTCATCCAGACTAAAAGCATTCCTTAGTTCGCTTCAGGCTCACTTTAGGCGCATTACAGGCGCGCAAAGTTGTTGACCTTTCTAACTTAAAGCTGGAAGCGTTAATGTTTTAGTTCTCTCACAAAAATTCAAATTTCCTAAACTGCCAACAACACGTAAAAGAAGGAGTATGAGCGTGTGTAAATATGTTAACAAAATCACGTTCTGAGTTTTATTATCATAAACTAACCTCCAAATAATGATTCTTGGATTTCAACTTAATCAGAATGCATTGCAAGAAAGCAAAGTGACAGGAATACCATAGGGTAATCATACTTTGTTGTTCAATTTATACAATTCCAATGTTAAATGTGGAGCCTTGTAGGGAACATGAAATAGTTTCATAAGTAGACTCATACTTGCGAATAAGTGAACGGTAACTATACTCATTACCTACAGGTAGGCGCGTATATTGTTTTAAAGGCAGTCACTCCAGTGTCTATTTTATGTCTGCAAAGTATACTCACTTGACGTTTGATTGACACATCCTCAGTCAGGACCAATTTATGTTATATAAGCGTAAAACAAATAAAGTTCGTCAAGAGATTGCAAATGTTGCTGCCCGGTATAGTGTTACATTTTATGATAATAACCACCGGCGTGTAGGTGACCTGCTTTGTGGATATTTCTGCTTGAAAATAAATTCTAGGTAACTTTCTACATTACCTGGTTGAAAGGCGTGTAATTTGTCTCAAAAAAAACCAGTGTCTTCTTATTTTATGTTTCCAAAATATACTCCAACCAAACTTTGACAGAAAAAACACCCCAGCCGGGCCCATATATATATATATATATATATATATATATATATATATATATATATATATATATATATATATATATATATATATATATATATATATATATATATATATATATATATATATATATATATATTTATATAAAGAATGGTTCCTAAGGCTCACTGGTCAGTGGCGGCTAACTGTAAATGTTCGACCTCCCAATCATAGTATCAAGTACAAAATTAGTGTTTAAATATTGCGCACAATTCACTCATAATTTCTTGAACCTCTGCCACTGTATGGTGTTTCAAGATATATGAAACAACAAAGACGATTCATTTTTACGTGTCCTTAGGTCGCTAACTCGTTCGTCAAATATTGGTCTGAAACCCAGTGTTCCAGACAAGATGAAGCATGTTTGTTCACGTTTTGGTTTCAAAAGATAGGATTATATGTGCCATGTGGAATTTTATTCTATATGGTTGAACTGGTAAGACGTACCCCCGATAGACGTCTTATAAGTATCACCTGGTTAGCATTTTGCCAACATGACGTACTCTCGTCTGTGTACAGGGCTATAACTTCGGATATATGCATATATATATATATATATATATATATATATATATATATATATATATATATATATATATATATATATATATATATATATATATATATATATATATATATATATATATATATCAGGCGTTTGTAAATATAAAAGAGGATTGCGCACATACAGTATGTATTTTGAAGGCAATCGTTTTACAGATGCTTGAAAATTCTGTTCTCTAAATTAGTCCATGCCCCCCCGCCCCCGCAGTAAAATCCTTATGTTTATGCCCGTCAGTGTTGCCACCTCAAATGTTAGGCATATCTAAAATAGAAATAGGGCAACGACACCATATTTCTTGACGTAAGTTGTTTTTCTCAATAACATTAAAACTGACGCAAATACAGACCAATTGTGAATGCTTATAGAGACATTCATTCCAAGAGTGCACATAATGTTCTGCAATTATAATATTTTAAAAGATTCTGAGTATACGTTCACGAAGTAAGTCAGTGGACTGCGTATTGATGAAGCTGAACCATTTTCGAAGGTATATGCAATACATGACACATGAAAAATCAGAGGTTTCTCAATACATTGGGACTCTATAATACTTACATTAAAAAGATATTTACACCATTAGCAACTGACACAAAAGTATTGCAGGATTACTGCAAAGTTGATTGATTCTGACCAATGTATCATGCAAACACACGAATATGTGGCAAGCCCTTTTTACATTTAATCGCATTTGCCAATATATCCAAATCAGTCAGTGATGTCGCTAGTCCATAGCGATACGTCTGAACATTTATCGACATTAGAGATATTTTAAGCGTTGCATAAGTTACTAAATGATTTACAGATATTGCTAATTCATTTCTGGATTTAAAAATGTTTGAGCAATATCACTATAAATTCATTAAATATTACTGATTGATTTAGAAATCTCGCGAAACAAAAGTAATCAGCGATATTGCCAGATGTTACAAAATGTTCAAAGAGTTTGCCACACAAAAAAAACTTATTATGCGTTATTATGCACCATAAGACACAAAGATATTTCATGATGTATTTATGTTTGTTAACAAAGCTGGAATTTGTTTTTGATTTTATCATCAGTATCTGTTTAAAACTGATTGACAACACGCAAAAAGAAAGTTTGTAAGTTACAGAGTTGATTGTCTTGTGTTGTGCCCAGGACAGGAGCGTGGTTCTCTCAGGCATTGTTTTACATTGTTTGCCCCATATGCTGTTTCTTCCAAGAAATATTATCAATTGGCACAAGTTTCTGATAACGTTTATTCATATGAATGGTCATAAACCTTAGGCACATAATGATACAAAACAGTATTGTCGCTGAATATTTTGATTCGCCATCATATGTTATATTTGTTCAATTTTGTACTCATCCGGTTATGGCATTACGAGTCGTAAGAAACGTCTTTTGTCCACTCGTGGCAGTATGCATTGTAAAGATAAGTTTTGTTGTGTATCACATCAGTGGGGTAACACAAAAAAAGAGAGCTTGGAGCAAAAAAAATTATGCCAGTTTATTATTAAAAAGCACATGTTTCCTGGGTGAATCTTATTTGTATAGATCGAACAAAGAAGATGTATCGTTTTTACATTTCAGTTTAAAAAATATTTCATTTGATCAGGAAAACGCTTCTTGCACTCTTTTCATGTGTCCCTCACATATTAAAAACAAAGAAAACAAAAACCAAATGGATCCAATGAGATGTAACACTTGTGTATACTTTGTGTAGTATATTCTTACCACTCACATACGTTTTCAATGTGGCCAGGCTGCTTTTATGAATAAGTGAAAAACAGGCGAAAAGAGAAAATCAATATTATGTGATGACAAGTTTCCCAAACTGATTTATGGCCCAATTTGTAAAATAAAGCTTTTGTCTATAATAATAAAAAAAACTCCGTCTTATTTCTTGCTCTGAGGTTTTGTATTGTATTGAATCATGCCTAAGACATAGAATAACAGAAACATGCTAATAATGACGACAATGACGACGACGACGACGATGACGACGACTTAGAATAACAGAAACATGCTAATAATGACGACGACGACGACGACGACGACGACGACGACGACGACGATGATGATGATGATGATGATGATGATGATGATGATGATGATGATGATGATGAAAGTTTTGAACAAGGAGTTACCAAGAGTTTCAGCTGGAGGGAGGAATCCGCTTGGGGATCACATCTCCAAGTTGAGATGTGGCAATCAACAGAGGCCTTGACAAGGTATAAATTGCACACTTAAGACTTGAGAGCCTATCACGTATCCTCCAAATATATCTTCTCAACCATGTTATACAGATTGTATGACATTATCTTTTGTTAGGAATAATGATCTTATGTCAACCCGGTGGTTTTCATGATTCTATTGGTTGCAAATTATTCCCTCCTTTACGAAGCTGCGAAAATTTCAAGCTACTTCTAAAAATATATTTGCCCTTTTGGCACTTAAAGTTGTCCCTCAATGTTTCAATGACCAGATAATCTGTGAAGTGCAAAAAATCTATATTTGTCCTGTGACATTAGCGCTTGCATTGTGGACAACCAGTCTTGTTAGTGATCATTACAATTAAAGACTTAATTTAATTAAACATAGGACAGTGACAGTCCTGTGCTGAGCTGACCCTAGGTGCACAAACCCAAATATTCATGTTTGCAGTATCTGTCTCATGTGTTTCTGGAGACATAATTTTTGAGATGAGATTAACAAGATACACTATTACCAAAATATAAACAAATAGGTCACTTTGACCTCTCAAGGTCAAAAGGTGCTTTCCTAAAAGTGTTTCAAGGTAACCATGAGCCCCGAATACACCATTACCGATATATATGCTAATTGGTCAGTTTGAGCTTTCGATGTCACTCATTGGCAAAATTGAAAAAAAAAAAAAAAGAAACCACGTAGGTTCCTTTCCTGTTGGTGTTTAACAGTAACCATAAGCCCTGGAATCATCACGACCGACACATAAGCCAATATGTCAGATTTGCACGAAGCCAGAAAATGCTAACATGTACATGTTCTTACTAATATTTCATATTTTCGATAATTCATTAAAAGTAGGGAAATATCAGCAGCACCATGTAGTTATTAAACTCTACGGATATCGAGTCCCGGTAAATTCACTGCTGGTTTAAAGAGAATAAAAACTTACAGGTTGAATAACGAAAACAAACGACAAACAGGTACGTGGGCGCTATAATTTAATGCACACGTCCATTTTAGTGACACACATATCAATATTTATTGGAACCGTTTTATTATTTAGTGAAAGCGTCCTACAAAATAAAGACGCGTGCATCTTTTTTGGATCGGGCAGACTATATTAGATATTCAAATAATGTAATATACAAATAGAGAGGTCATGAAGGTCACCGTGTTGATCTCCGCACATGCGGGGGACTTAGGTCCAGCTTTAAGGTCAGTTTCCATAAGATAAACTGCACACATACTCATATATATATATATATATATATATATATATATATATATATATATATATATATATATATTCTCGATTTTATTGCTCAATACCCCTTGGCAACAAGCTTGTATGAGCAATTTGGTGCACTGATGCATGCGTGCTAGAAGGCCGTTAACGTTTGTACCTTTAAACGCTTGTGTGCTATCATTTTGTGAACAAGGGCAGATTATCATATATTATATACAATATATATATATGATATATATATATATTATATATACATATACTGTTTAGCAAGAATTGTGTAATGATATAAATCAGAAGCCATACCTGCCATAAAAAAAATTGGGCTTAATTCAATCGATATGTGTTAATGCTTTTTTATAACAAAATAATCGCAAATGGGATGCCATAATCTGACATTCAAGGATTTGAAAATTTGGAAATCAGATAAAACCATAATCGGCTCGTCCCTGCAGCAACAGTGACGTGGCTATTGAAGGTCCCGTCAATGGTTCTTCGCAGAAATACATGTCGTTCAGTTTAGTCGGCAGCAATAACATTTGCCGATCAACCATGCAACCACGATCAAAACGGAGATAAATCTGAATCTCATTAACCACCAATATCCCTGCCAAGGAAAACGTCTGGCCACAGACTACAGTTTTATGTCCTTGCATCTTCATATTAGCATTTTTCAGTTTAAAAAAAACAGCACTTTGGTATTTTAAAATTTCGTAAACGGCATTTAGCAGATAAAAATATCAGAAAAACAAAGACGGATGTTTGACATATAATTCCCAGCTCGTTAATTGATGATAATTGAAATGCGAAACAACACTTGGATGTCAGCTTTATACAGGTGTATTAACTGTGCTCTTACCGGGGTCACATCATTGTCCTTCCCCACCATAAAGTTCCCACCTGGCCTGGAAGACCGTGCAACCTATATGATCATTTATGTAGCAACTTTGTGATGCAGCAAACCTGACTTAGGTAACTTCATTAAAACAGAAGCCACAGCATGCTGGAAACAGTATTTACACAATGATGGACTATCTCCGTTGGGATGCGCAACCAGACAATCACAACTGTGGTCTGTCACTTAATAGACTTATCTATTTTCTAAAAAACTTGTTAAACTGAAGCTCCAACCTGTTTTCTGCAAACGATTTGCATTAACTTTACCAAACTTCAACATCAACGAATATATCAACTGTGTTGCAAGCAACCTTTAAATCTGAAAAAATCAGTTTTTATGCCAAAAAATAATAATTAATTGAAATTTTGATAAAAATTATATAATTGCACCCAATCAATTCTTTTCTGTCTAACATCAATACGATACACAATGTGCTATGATGCAAACGTATGTTTACTTGCCTGCATGTCCTACCCTTATAATGACAGATAGCCAAGCAAAGACTGAATGAACACTCCAATAAACACGATCAAGAAAGTTGCAATGAAAAATTTTGGATGAACTTCATGATCCATAACCAAAGTGACGTCCGTACACGGAGGGAATAAAATTACAATGCCCCACTCCTTAATTTTAACCCAATTTTTATTTTTTTTTTTTATTTTATTTTTTTTTTTTTTTTTGCCATTTGTAGGTAGATCCGAAAAAAATGTCTGCTAAAAATATGACATCTATCACTGCTGAGCCATTAATAGCAGATGGGGCAGTGTCAGTTACACCAAGTCAGCATCTAATACCAGTGATTATGGCAGTATTTTCCTGATATAATCTAAATTATGGCAGACAATGGAATAGCTTCAGTGTTTAAGTATTATTGGCCCATTAAGGTGCACAGTTTAAGGCCAGTAGGTCACAGATCGGAGCAACAGAATTAAGTAAATAAAGTTTTCTGGTATTAAAATATTAAAATTGTGCAATTTCAATGCATCCACTAGCTGAACATTAGGGGAGTAGTTGGGTGATCCTGCTTCCACAAACCAATAGTGCTATGCCTTTTTTTCTGCAGTAGACTGCATAAGTTATGGCTTACTGACATGGTTTCTTATTTATGTGCACATATTAGAAAGAAAATGACAAAAGATTTTACAGTTACTCCAATATCATAAATACATATTTGTATTTACAAGAGCTCTGATTTTAATTTTGAAAAGCATCCAATTATCGAACCAATTATCAGGCTTAAGTGTTCTCGGGCAAGTGTCTAATGCAAGCTAACTTTTTTTTTTACTTTGTTTCACTTTCTGAAACTCATGTAATTATGTGTGGTTGTATGTATAAGTTCAAATATGTTGCCACCTATCATTAACACAGCACACTAGTTTGGTAAAAGTTATAAAATTTGCAGTTCATAAGTGCTATCATCCATATTCATGGATACAAATTGATTGTGTGATGTGAAAATAATAAGGTGATGAACTCAACAGCTCACCTTTGTCAGCATGACTGATTTTAAATGATTTACCACAGTCAAATAACATTCATGCATACATACATACATACATACATACATACATACATACATACATACATACATACATACATACATACATACATACATACACACATACATACATGTAAGTCGTTGTCTATCAAAAAAGGTAGGGAAAAAAACAGCAACAACAAAAACCAAAGGGATGCGCAACCAGCCAATCACAACTGTGGTCTCAAACCTTCTCAGAGCATGTAAGGTACATGTATACTAGTTCTGTACTAGAAAACTGTGTTACTGACATTCCATATTTTAACCTTACCGTACCGGATTTTGTCATCATTTTAGACCAGACAGCTAGAAACAAATGTTAAAATGTGATGTGTTTGATATCACGGAGTATCGTCTGCTTCCATAATCTAAATATCACGCTCTATCGTTTTATCAGTGATGCCATGGAGGCCTGGTAGGACACCTGTTGCCTGGCTTGAGCACTTGAAAAGCCTCATACTCGCACCAGTCCTGACCACGACATTATCCATCATATGATTCATTTTATATTGTGCCCCAGAACACAAGCTATGTATGTTCTACACTACACGCCGCGTGAATCCTTAGACTGAAAGGTGTTTAATTAAAGAATTCAACCATGTATTCAGCATATTACGCGACTTATCGCAGGGAGTTCAATGTTTTCTACGCAAGATCATGCATTTTGTATGTTTTGAATGAATAAAGGCATGGGCAAAGCTTGCCTGCTTCGCTGATTTGGGCCCTGCACAGGTCACGAGCCTGATACAAAAAATAACCCGAGAGTCAGCTAAGTGGGCACAGACAAACCACTTAGCAAGTACTTTTCACAGAGTCTAAGTTTCAAATCAACGACAAGAGAATTTCTATATTGACTCCACACCTCAGCTGCAGAAGATAAATGTAGATACTTATGGTATATCTATGTCCGCAGCGCGTTGTCCGTTGCAACAGATACCATTTGACGACATGTTTAATGGCACACTTGTTTTAGCACGATCATTTTCATGTTACAAGCCCAATTAATATATGATAAATAATACATCAAGTTGTCGGGTCGCCCACTAAAGCTGTACTTAAATTTGGTCAAAATATTCGACCGTGAGGCAAAAATGTCCGAACACGACGTTTTATTTACTTACTTACTTACAACCTTAGTTCCTTACTTTATTTATTTATTTATTTATTTATTTATTTATTTATTTATTTATTTATTTATTTATTTATTTATTTATTTATTTATTTATTTATTTATTTATTTATTTATTTATTCATTCATTTATTTTCTTACTTACCTATTTATGTATTTATTTATTTATTTATTTATTTATTTACTTACTTACTTACTTATTTATTTATTTATTTATTTATTTATTTATTTATTTATTTATTTATTTATTTATTTATCTATTTATTTATTTATTTATTTAAACTCAATACTCGGGCCGTTTAATATCTTAACATGTTGACAGAAAGTGTCGACAGAGGTGCTTCGAGTCGGGCGTGGCAAGTCGTAACAGCCGTCATTAATTGTTGGTGACCAGGATCGCGTGGACTGATTCATGGAAAAATCTTGAAACGGAACTCTTTCTGGCTATATTAAAAAAAACTTCTTTGGTGACAGACAAAATATGATGAAAAAATCACCCTTGGTCATGTGTTTCCTTTTGGATATAGATGAGAGAATTCAGAAAAAACTCTGACGAAAAAAGGAAACTTTTTTGCTTCGTATTGTTTCACACGATCAGCAGAAAACATCCATTAGTCGGACAGGAAGGGGCAGCATGCATCCAGATAAAACTTGAATATATGAGTCAGGTATTCTATGACGCAGTGTCACGAAATTCTCTTCAAGGCGATACCCATGCACTCGATAAAGGTAGATTTCGAGGCCAGTTAACCGTGCTTCTAAGGTCCGTCGCACGTGGTGTACCTATATAGCCGTCCCGACATCTATCGATCTGCACCGTGTCATCTTTCCTCTGCCCGCCTTGCCATGCCCCTGAGGGTTGGATGTAAGAAGTTTCAAAATACAAAGCGGAGACATTCCCTGATGGTAATCTCCGTTTGTTTGTATCCCAAAAGATTTACATCAAACGTTAGTTTAATTCTATGTGATCTGCGGTATTAGAGAGGAAAGCGCGATGGCCCTGCTGCCGATTCTAATGATTTTCTACCCTGCCTACGACCAGGTGCTTGTCAAGTGTTGTTACATTTCAGGCTCATAATTCACGCGATCCAACCTTGCCGAGTTAGACAGATAATATTCTCCTTTTTGCATGGTAAAATGGCTGGAAGGCAATACCAAAAACCAAATAGATACTTCTGGTATATTACCTGGAATTTATCGATCCAGAAGGTTAATAATATCATAGTGCGCGTCCGCAGTTTGAAACGTTTACCCTCTATCCATCTGATACGGGCTGCACATATTTCAAACATAACGTGTCTGTTGAGGTTGATAGATCGAAATAAAAGGTATTTACGGGAGCAAATGCGAGAAGCACAGATAGTTTCAACAGGCTTCCCGAAATCTCGTTTTGCTCCTCAAACACAAAGGAGCTCTGGATAATTTGGCTGTAAGATGCAGGGGGTTCTATATTAGCCGCGTTCCGCATTGTTACTTAGGTAGGTGATAGCTTCTGCAAGAAGACCAGTATGCAAGAAACAAAGACAGGCCACTCGATGATGCCTGGGCTCAAATTCTTCATAAACATTGTTTGTGGATTAGTGTTTCAACGAAAATATCATTGACACTCAGAATCACAATATGACCTTATTCCCACAATACCTGCTTTCAGAACAAAATGTTGCACTGTTTGCACAACGTAACAATAAACAGAAATAGCAAGTGTACGTCGGGATTCAAATAGACGATTGACGGAATTTTCAAGGGCGTAGCGGGGGATGGGGGTGGGAGGTGTAAACGGTTCAGAAGAACCCCCTATTTTCAGCAAAAGGTCCAACTTGGACCAATAACAGAAAAGAGAAAAAAGAGAAAGGAAAGAAAGGAAGAAAGAAAGAAAGAAAGAAAGAAAGAAAGAAAGAAAGAAAGAAAGAAAGAAAGAAAGAAAGAAAGAAAGAAAGAAAGAAAGAAAGAAAGAAAGAAAGAAAGAAAGAACATGAATCAAAAGACAGCTTTATTTACTAGCATGACAAGAGACTTCATTGTTACCGTGACGGGTGTGGTTTTGCCGAACCCAGCAAGAGTATCTTTTAATGTGATCATTGCAAAACGGTCCAAAATTTTGTTGGTGGCTAGATCTTATGTAACGGCTTAATAAAATCAGTCTCAATGCACTGAAGTAGACTTCAAGTTATGTTGATCAGCAAAATATAATAATAGAATAGCAACCTCCATAGGCTACTTCAAGTCTTATGTGGTGTATCTGTAATTCAAGTTTAGCATCTGGGTATAAAGTTGAGAAGGTCCAACCTTGCAAAGTTGTCTTAGATCGCCATCCAGCAGATGGGTGTCGAAGTTCAGTGTGAGAATTAATTATCTTCGCCCTCAAGTTTTCACTCGTAGAATTAATTTGCTACATGTAGAGTTCACAGCATGACTGCGCTATATATAAATCCAAATTTATTTTCGAAAAGTCAGCAATTTACAATTTGACAACTGGAGGAAATAAATATAACGCCGTTTCGTTTTTAACAATTCAAAGACTGTCATTTAAATTCCTAATTATTGTAGAACTGTATAGACCTGAAATATTTGTTATTCAAATCTGCGAAAGTCTATGATTCAGCTTGGTAAAATATCAATTTCTAGAAAAAAAAATAATGAAATGATTACCTTTATAACGTACATCAAAAGGCTTAGTAATATGCTATCTTGCAATGACCCTACTGCTTTAATTAATAGACAAAACTGATATTGGAAAATTTGAAATATCCATAATTTTAACAATAAAAATTTCATTTCTTAAAGATATTGTATTTCACTGTTTTGAAGACCATAACACTTAGTGTATACCTTGAAGTTTGACTCTAATGTATTATAATGAGATTTCACTTATTTCACATGATGATGATTCTCATCATCATCATTATCATGCAGTCAGGTTTTACTTTCTATTATTATCATTCATTTTTCCAGTACAGTTCCATGAATGCAAGACAATAGTGACTCGTACTATGTAAACTGACTTAATTTCACTTTGTTGTCATTTTCATGGATGCCTAACACCGCCAGAATTCTCGCAGAATAATAATTTTGACTATCTTTACATCTCCAGAACAGGAATGTCATCGATTTGTTGTCGATTTATGCCCACTATATATTTAATATTTATCTACTTAAGCTTAGTTTTACAGTGATGTAAGATCATGCTTATCGTGCAGATTTCAGTGCATATCATACTGTTTCACAATAGGAATGCGTTGAATGAATAATAACATGAACTGCTTTGGCCAAATCTGTTTTAATACCGTCCGATAAAATGAAAATGTTTTCATTTTTTCATGCTATAGTGTAAAGACAAATGTGCTGAAAAGAAAGTGAAAGCATGCATATCCACCTTCTTGAAAATTATGTAGATTTTATATTTTGACCAAAATAAATTTAAAACAAATTGTGCTGAATATTATTAGACATAGTATCACATGGTTATACTTTCAAAATGGATTTTCCTCTTCTATCTTCAATATAGTAGTAAAGGCAGGGAACAAATGGAACAGGCAGCACAGACTAAAACTGCTGCAACCAGTGGTCTTTTAATTTTCAACATCTGATGATAAGATTAAAGGACCATAACTAATACTTCAGAGACTTATATTACTAAAGTGACACAAGTATGGGTGGTTAACATTAACGAAGCTCAACTGTTCCAATATTCGGCTTTATAGTTTCCATTCCCCCCATTTGACAAAGATTGGGCCTCAAGCTTGATGGATGAATTAAGCACTATAAACTTATTTTAGTCCCTAAAATGCACCATTTTGCACTTCGAATCTCAAAATTTTCGACGGGGGGGGGTGCCCGATATCTTTATTTCTAACCAAGGCCTGTCAATATATACTAAGTGGAATCATTTACGTCAAATTACATGATCAATATCTGGTAGATTTGGTGTCATTTAACGACAGATATTCACTCCTTTTAAGCATTAAATGTATTGCTGAACGATATAGAGCCCGAGCTTTTCACTATCGATGTTAAACCTCCGAGTACCCAGGTGGCGATGCTGAAAGTAGCGGGTACGGGATTCAGGTATTGTGTCCGTAAATTAGTCTGACGAGGCTAATGCAATATTTTGAAGCTCAAGATATAACATAATTCACTTTAAAATCGAAACTCAACATATAAGATAATTTACTTCAAAATTGGCGCAAATTCAAAGTGACTCAATAAGGTTTCATTACATTCCACCGTTTAATATTTGTGTGCTACATTTCATCTGTTG
The DNA here is from genome assembly GCA_964020975.1 of Hermodice carunculata. Taxonomy (NCBI): domain Eukaryota; kingdom Metazoa; phylum Annelida; class Polychaeta; order Eunicida; family Amphinomidae; genus Hermodice; species Hermodice carunculata. The sequence goes on along the minus strand of OZ026622.1, from coordinate 27,126,157 downwards.
AAGAATGGAGAATTGTATTTAAATGAATATCTTGTCCAGGTTAACCAAATTTTGTAAAGGGGAATGTCCTATTCAAATAAAATTACCGGTTTGTGTTCCTCTGATCTATCCCATAATAGACTATTATGTTCACGTAAATAAGTCTGCTACATGTGATGCTCATATGACTTTAAAATAGACACACCCATTGAGACACTAATTTTAGCCATTGCATGCCAGGTATACACATTTACTCAAACTGATACAATGCAATCAATGCCATCACACTCTAAACCGAAACGAATATGCGCTGTGTGTTTTTCATCGATTTAATAAATGTCACAATGTATCAATTTAAAATGTTGGCGACGGGCGAGAAAGCAATTTTTTCTGCAATGAATTTCCTTCGTCGTGTTTTAAGAATAGGGTTTTTTTGTACAATAAAATTCAAGACTTTATGAAATATACAATAATACAAAAATTGATCCAACGGTTTAAAATATTAGCATACGTACCAAGCGCCCCTACATACATAAGACGGCTTGGACAAATCCATGTCACCATATACCAATGTAGTTGGCACTGAACTACCATTAATTTCTTTCAAGTAGATAAAGATATTTGACAGTAACGCATTGCACTGTTTCTGAGTGCAATACACTTTATATCGGCTATCTCTTTTATCTTGTTACAACAACATTCAAACACTCAACTTTCAAATATCACAGAGTGACGGAGGACAAGCAAGACGGCAGAAAACATTGTCCATGACATGGCTATTTCCCTTGGGCTGCCGGGAAATATATTATGATACCACAGAAAAGATGATGATGATGATGATGATGATGATGATGATGATGATGATGATGATGATGATGATGATGATGATGATGATGATGATGATGATGATGATGATGATGATGATGATGATGATACGGCAGCTAGAGGTGAGAATCATAAGGATCTGGCCCTCTATGACTATTATATGTCTTAGAATAGAGGTAAGAAAGTCAGATCTTTCCATTTAAAGATGCTTCCATTGATTTTCAATCAATATATAATATTGATCTTTATTCACTTCAATAACAAAGTTTGTTTCCATCATTATCGCTCATTCTTTTACTTTTCTTTTTTTTCTTCGTCTTTCTTTTTTTCTTTCTTTTGTTCTCTCTACGGTGAAGGTGCAATATGTCCTCAAAAACCGCACAATAGAGGATTCCTATCTGCTACCATTGATTGAAAACCAATACATTGTGTTAATTTTCAATCACCTTAATATCTATTTTATGTAATATTTATTTGGGACTAATTAGGTCCGGTCCCTCCATGACCATGTTAATGTCATAAATCAATGAATCAACAATGATGCCACAAGGATATCATTTTAGTCACATGGACTTTTATTTATTTATTTATTTATTTATTTATTTATTTATTTATTTATTTATTTATTTATTTATTTACTCACTCCTCCACTTATCTATTGATTCAATCAACCATTTCATAATTTATTTTGATGATATTTGGCCGATCGTGACATTGTGTACTAACCGGTCCAGAAAAATGTTTTATAACTAGAGGACTGTGACAGGCCTGTGCTCAGCTGACTGTACATGCACATGTTAAAGAGGCCCTGTGAACTTAAGAGTGATATCAATGTCATTTTTTAAGACCATCATCACTGTCGCTGACATGAAAATATCCCCACACCCATGTTTCCCAATTTTGACAAGTAAGGTACGCCCACCTTGATTGCAAATAAGATTGGAACGATCCCCATTGATTCACACGGTCATTAATAGGAGATGCATACATTAACCAATAGGTAATAAACTTGAAAAACTGGTTAAAAATCAGCAATCCAGACTCGCAATATTATCACCTCATGAACATATTTGTTCAACCCTCGAACAAGCTATATTTCCCTCAAGTGTTAGAACAATCGGATTGGAACAATCTCCGTTCACAGTTTTGATGAAGTCAAAATAGCGAAAATACACCAAAATTCAATTGAAAAATAGAACAAACTCGCAGCGCCACCTCTTAAATTAAGGCCAGGATCCCAAAAAATGTCCTGATGCAATTTAAAAGGAATAAGCTGAACGGTCTCTATTTTTGTAAAGATTTTTTTTTCTTCAAAAAATGAACACAAAAATCATTAAAAATTCAAAAATTACTCAAGCGTGACCATTTGAACAATTTGGTAGAGAACTACCTAAGGTACATCCCCACTACGTTTGAAATGAATCTGGTTGATGGTTTACGAGAAGCTAAGCAATTCCCATTGACTTTTATAATAATCAATAGGAATAACATGAATGAACTGAGACATGCCCGAATTGAAATATTCGTTAAAAATCGGTAATCTACAGAATCACCACCTAGTGAAAACTTTGATTGCTCGTTTCACAAGCTACATTTGCACCAAGTTTCAGCACAATCTAAGCGATAATTTTGGAAAGAAGTCGAAATGGTTTTTATGCACATTTTTTTTAATGCAACCCCACCACTTAGATGAACTAAAGTCTAAAGGTCCCAAGAGATATCCCAAGAGGTGTCCTTTTACGTTTTCAATACAATTGGCTGGAAAGTTTTGGAGAAGATTATTGAATATTTGGCCAAACAATGAACCAACAAAATCATTTAAAAATAAAAAAAATTGCCGACGAACAAACCTATTAGAGGCCTACCAAAGGTACATTCTCACTAAGTTTAAAGTGAATTTGGTCAGTGGATTCGGAGAAGAGTTCGAAAATGTGAATTGTGAACGGACGACAACGGAAGAACGACGCATAGACAGACTAAAGTAAAAGCTCATGTAACTGACACAGCCACCTGAGCTAAAAATGGCGGTATAAATTTATGGTCTCCGTATATTAGACACCGTGTTCAAATTTGCCATAAGCGTTACCTTATGAAAACGTGCTCGTCAAAAATAAGAAGAAAAAATTTCTTTCAATTTCTCACAAAAATTACTCCAGAAATTGTTCCTGAGATTTATCGTTTGGTTAACAGTAAGCGCCATTTTGAAGAACCAACGGACAGATGATTCCAGGTTAAAACGTGATAACATTTAAGCAGGAGTAAACAGGACAGGCTTGGCCAATCACAGTACCCCACATAAATCAGCGTTGTGCTGGCTTATCAATATAAAATATTATGTAGTATATCTATGTGCAATACACAGCTATGCTTCCACACGTGGTTCCCTTTTTATTCATCACAACATCAAGTAAAATAAACTGTTCAGAACGTAGGGCAGTTCGTAGGAACACGTTGCATGACTTTACTATTACTTGCAGACTTACTTTTCATCAAATGTGATCATTAAGGCCGAGACGCAATGCCAACCTACACCAACTTTCAGGTACTCTACCAACTTAGACGAGCTTGTCAGTAACACGCATACCAACTCGATTCCCAATTCTCACCAGCTTTGTCCTGCCAAGTTTAAATCTTGCAGCGTGAAAATTAATTCTGCTTTACGCCATGCATAATTATTCCTGTAATTTTTGCTGCAGTATCAGTGTCATTGCTACTCATGACTTCTCGCGATTCTATATGTTCTCCTAAATGGCTAACAAAATGATGCTGTTCTTAAGTGGATGACACTGGCCATTTTGTCCAATTTCCTCTATAAGCCGTTCGTCGCGCGTACCATCTTTGTGACTGTCGTGTCGTAAACTGAAGGTTCTGACCAATATATATATATATATACATATACAATGGAATGTGCATTAACGGACCTAATTGGTCAATCTATATCCTGGGTAGAGGGAAATTGGTAGTAAAAGTTGAACCCAAGAGTCGCTCACCAACTATGTGTTCGCCAACTTGAAAAGTCCAGTGAACAACCTTTTTTCAGAGTTGGTGGGAGCTGGTGACAGTCGGCTGACGTGCAGTTGGTATCCGGGACACATCCACCAATTGTTACCAACTTGATGGAGAGAAATAGCTGGAAGTAAAAGCTGGCGTGTATGTCGCAGCCTTTAAAAAGATGCAGTTGATTGTTCCATAACTGCAAAAATATTTGAATTGATAGGGGACATGTTTGCAAGGTTTTTATAGGCCCTTATGTGTGTATAATGGTGCAGCTTTGCCCAATTTTAGCTCTTTGACTTACACGTGGAGGGGACTGTTTCTCTTCTGGGACCGACGGTCACCTGGACTGTAACGCTTGGGCATTCATGAATGAAGACCTGAATATTGACTCATCAGAGACTATACGGCAGAGATACGCTGACATGTGGTGAGAGATTGAAGCCCGATGGGTGAAATCAGACACCCATACCATGCTCGCCTTGCTAGTTTTAGCAACGTGCACGTGTTTCCTTAAAAAGCGGGTGTTTCGATACAACTCCGAAGCAGCAAAATGATCCAAATATAACACACTGCCACCTGGTCACCAGACTTTGGGTGCTGAGGTGTACAAATGATGAAGCTATAGGATATACATAATGTTTTTTTCCTTTTGATCGGTCAACCAAAGGGGTTTTCACAGAATGACGCAGTGTTCCCCAAGACGGCCGACAACGACTGCTAAGACCAAATTCGCAGGTTTAAATGAAACTCGGGGGTACCTAGGTGCACTAACTTATATATATATATTTATAGAGAGAGAGAGAGAGAGAGAGAGATAGATAGATATATGTATATATAAATACATACAGACATACATACATACATATATACATACATACATACACACATATATACATATATATATATATATATATATATATATATATATATATATATATATATATATATATATAGTAAAAAAAGTGTAAACCTTTAAATATATTTGTTCGGGTCCACTGTATGAACTGTAAAAATCTATAAATATGGATATCGTCAAACGGCTTCAGCATACATTATGCACCTCTATACAAGGCCAAGAGGTTTGGGGGCGAGCGCCAACGGCAAAACACACCAAATCGTCATATACATTATTCCAGAGTTGTATCATGATGATAGCAACAATGTAAAAGTAGAGAGTGTACCAAGTACCAATGGTAAAAGTGAAGGCCGCAACCAAACGCTTTTGATAAAATTACAGTGTGAACTACATGCCTGTGGTAAAAGTAGAGTACGTACTTAATGCCCGTGGTAAGAGCACTTCGTGTAATAAGTGCCGTGGTAAAGGGCCGGGAGTACTTAATGCCTGTGGTAAAAGTACAGGGGCACTTCACGCTTCTGATAAAAGTACATTGTGCACTGAATGCAGTGGCAAGTAAATGCTGTACTACGCGCTTATGATTAAAAACACAGGATGTACTGCATGTATTAGACTTGCACAAGTCCCTGGTGCATGTCCCTATTTTCCCATCCCGCGGTCCCACCCAGAAGTGCGATACATTTTCCACTCCACAAAGTTAACTGAATAATATTATGCCAACTACACGGTGTTATTAAGTAGGTCCTACTGTTATTTTTTTTTAAGTGGTCGACACTGCCGCTGTGTCGGTTTCAACAGTAGCAGCTATTGAGTCCTAGTCAGTTCTAAACCCATTATCATTGCGATAAGGCTGAGTGGAAAGTGGTCTTCGATGAATGCATGGCTAGTTACTGGCCACTCAAGCAAGACAAAGCTGACCGTTTCCCGCCGGCTGCCGACACCACTGGACGCCCTCCGCCTGACGCGGTGCACTGCAATTAATCCTTCATTACACAATAGCTCAATTAGCAGCGTCGGTAAGGGGTGCGTTATGACTGCTCACTTGTCTGTGTGATAAGAAACACAGTGCAGACCGCCCGGCGCTAATCATCTGGAGTCAATGTTATCTGGTTATATACACGTTCCACGCCAATTAGCTACTGAGCTAGGTAACTTGAAGGGCCTACCTGTAGTGTAACAGAATAAGGCTACGACATGTGTTTACGTAAAATTTTATTTTGACATGAATTTGATTTTAAATAAAATACGTAAGACAGTCCAGTGACACTTGAGCAAGTCTATGCATGTATATGCCTGAGCAAGGAGGCCACAGCCTTCTCAGCCTGAGGTATGAGTGATGTTTAAAAAACTGCTTGAATGTTACCCAAAGTGCATTGCCAACAAGATTAAACAACGGCTGGGAACTGACAGCCACATGAATGATACACCCGAGTGAATGAGTCAAAATCATGCTGTTGTTGCACATTGTTCAAAAAAGAATTCACATAATACTTGTCATTAATGCTGCCTAAATGAAGCACGTATCGCTGCTAATTTCAAACACTGAGTCATAAATTCCAGATTGTCACAGGTCTTTTTGAGGGCTACCCAGGGTAGTGTGAATTATCTGGCAGTCCGATAAATTTGGAGATTATTATCACTTCTTTCAGGAATGCTCAATATTCAGAGAATATAGAACAAAATCATACCAGCATACTTTTGAGAGATATCAATATTCTAAAATTCCAAATAGTCATGAGGGCAAGTTCCCAAATACTGAATAAAAAGTAGGAAAAATCTACGGTGAAGTGCTTCAACAATACGGTTGAGCCCTATTCCATAACACTCATTGTATGATTGTCTGTGCTGAAAATATTTTATCAATGAGAATATTACTCTACCCGTGGAAGTTTCACTTTGCCCGTATATATTTGGTTATTACCTTGAAAATAGCTCTGGTACAGACTATCTATTCTGGTGTTTCATGCTACCTTGCTCCTAGCAATCCTTGTTGTTTCTGATTTGTGGCTGAAAATCCATACTACCTAATAGTAGACTTGTTAAGAGCAAAAAAGGGTGATCACTGCATTTCATAGTGCAAAGGTCTCACTTGGCATACGTGTTCTATGAGGCAAACTGAAAAAAGCAATATCCAAAGGGACACTCTGTCTTAAAGTCGTCTAATTAGCATAAATTATGCAAATTAATACCTGAAGGAAAGAAACACCTCACTAGGTAACCAGTTACCAAAAATATGTGTGAATAATCTAAACTAACTAATTTGGGGGTAAGCAATTCATTTCTAAGGTTATTTGGATACTAAGCAGCCATTTTGGCCTTCATTTTCAAGGTGGCCGCTGGCATTTTTTTATTTAGGTATTCGGTGTAACGTTGGAACCTTTTGATCAATAATCATATGTAATACATCACTCTGAATTATCTTAGGGTGGAGAAACCCCTTTCTGGCACTACAGATGCGATTGAAGGTCATTTGGAAGTGAAAGCTGGAAGAAAAACGTAAGGAACGTCGACATTATGGAAGCGGATACACTGTGAACTACTCTGTTGTGTGTTCTCCATATTCCCTTATGTTAGAACTGAGACCTGTAATATCCCACTAGTGCAAATCATGAACAATTCTTATTTCAGAATGACTACCTTTAAACTCCTTCAATAAGCATAAAGTATGTTAATTAGTGTCGATAATAGACAATATACAACATATCAATCAATTTGCATGAAACGTCTGATTAATTTGAAGAGGCTAACTTAAATGTTTGACATTTATTTCAAAGCTTATTTAGACATACAATAACCATTCTGACATTTACATCCACAAGCAAGATGGACGCTGGCACCCTCATCAATTAGAATTTTCTTGATTTCTGGAAATTTTGCGCCTGGCTGAATTTTGCGCTGGAAGCGCGGGTGGTTGATGAGCAAAATTAATAGACGCCAAATTAATCAGTGAAGTGGCAAAAATTATTTCCTAACTATAATTGTACTTGCACTAGTCCTGACGCAATGCCATTGTTGTGCGAAATAAAATGCGCTTGTTTTTATTATAATTTTAGAAATATCCATGTTGCAGGAAATTAATCTTGCGCTAAAATCTGTAGAACTACAGTGGTTGCAACTTTTGATCCACTTGACCCGAAACTTATGAATGAACACACGTTTCCCGTTGTCAAAATTAAATATTGTTTTTTTATTTCACATTCAAAATATTTTACATGAATGACTTTATGAATATGCAATGGACAAAATCTTCATGTTATTCATAATGGAGAAAAATATGCGAGTACTGGGTGGCCCCAATTGTATTCCTTGAAGCATTGAACATGACAGTTTTTGCATCGATATACTGGCTACGCACATGGTAGTCTTCCTAATGTGTCTGCCTAGTTTTTCCCCTATTAGTGCGTATACAGCAGATTTTTGACCTGGAACTCAGCTGCAACCCCCAACCGGATGCGAATGAAAACAGGAGGCCGCGGATTCTGCTTCAGTGCCAGTTTATGTCACACCAACCAACCATCTCCAGGAAGTTACCCCAACTGGCAATCTGAGGCTGTTAAAGTGAATGTAACACACACACACACACACACACATAGAAGCTGCGTAAATGGGCAGCCATGGATCACCTTCGGTGGGTATAGGGGTGGCTGTTCACACCCAGTAAATGAATAAACATGATTTAATTGTGGTCAGAACAGTAAAAGATGCATACCCCAATCAGCGTGAGTCTCATCAAGTATGAGTAAAATTCTGTTAACAATTTTGTTTTTGAAGAAATATATCTGTATATATCTCAAACTGTGATACGTTACTTAAAAGCTTACAAGGACCATATGTAGTTAGTATTTTTAACCATTATAAGAACTGTGATAAAATAGCCATTTGCGATTGATACTTTTCCAGGTGAATTTCCAGACCATGACTGTAATGTAATACAGACATGATTTTTCCACTGTACTCACGGTAAAATAAACTTTCTTTGTTACTGATTTGTGTTATTGTGATGTCATATAACCTGTCGCATTTATTATATCGATTCCAGTTGTGTTTCACATTGTCACTGTTCGTGTATTCATTTCATCCAGCTTTTCTTTGATCTAGAACTCACAAATCACCCCATATTTCATATGCCTGACATAAATAATGGGAATAATTGTAATGATGGGAATAATTATCGCCCAATTTCAGTCTTATCAGTAGTAAGCAAATTTTTGGCAAAAGTTGTGCATGAAAGTTTATAGAAATTTTTAGATGACGGAAATCTTTTAGCCCGACTTCCATCCAGATTTATACATTCTGATCCTACGTTATCTGCCCTTATTGAACTTTACGATGAACTACAAGAAAACATGGAAAATGGCAAAATCACAGGCGACATTATAATTGACTTGCTATGGGGCTTTCGATTCGATTGACCATGAGCTTCTCTAGTTGAGGCTAAAGGAGCAGGACTTTGAGGATAGGGCGTATAAGTAGTTTGAATCTTACCTATGTATAAGAGGCAATGTGTTTCATTTACTGGTACTTAATCTGAATCTCTTCCCGTTTCAAACGGTATCCCTCAGGGTTCAATATTAAGCCCCCTTCTATTTTTCATTTTCATCAAAGACCTACCAGATGTTCTGTCTTATTCACGTGTTTACCTATATGCTGATGATACTAGTATTGTTGCCTCTGAGAAGGGCATTCAGAGCCTTACTTTGAAATTAAAAACTGATAGTTTAGCCTATACCGATTCCAAAATTAATTGTATTCTGTTGGGCACCCACCAACGTCTGTCCAAAATAAATGAAACTGAGTTTCCAATAGAAATAGACAGTCAAGCTGTTAAAGAAGTGAGCGAGCCAAAACTTTTAGGAACCATCCTTGATTCAGGACTCACTTTCCAGTCACACCTTGACCAGCCATGTAAGAAGATCGCTTGTAAACTTGGCCTATATCTTATAATTTTTATCACTATCAATCAGTACTAGAATATGCTCTATAAAGTATCATTCAAACCACACTTGGCCTATGGTGATATTGTCTGGGGGAATTGCAGCAAAGGCACATTTGAAACGGGGTTCAGAATGCAAAAACGAGCCAGCAGGATTTTAACCGGTACACCCTATAATGCTCCATCTGAACATCTTTTCACACAGCTGCACTGGAATCCCCTAAGCAGAAATATCGAATTTCACAAATGCTTTCTAGTGTGCAAACCATTATTATATAACCTTACCCCAGCTTACA